>JBBBWG010008669.1:0-23990 GCA_037176905.1 Azolla pinnata | reverse complement strand
TATACCCCCAGGCTAGGGCACCAGCCATTCCGGCATATTACAAATATGGCCCGTCCAGCTATGGACAGTGTGAACACAGCCATTAGATGCCCGTTTTCGACACTGCGGCCTCCCCTGGTTGTGCGGGGCCTGCCGTCTTCAACCGAATGACCAGACGGCCTTCGGATTCCGGTTGCGCCGATTTCTTCCGTTTTCTCTTCCGCTTCTCCTTCGGTGACTTCTTCGGGGGTTCGGGCGCAGCAGGCGCTATCTCCGAATCATCCAGGATGATGATGTCGACTTCGACGTCCGATCCTGCTGCCTCTACTCCGACCTGCGGCGTGTCGACATCCCAGACCTGGGGTACGATCGGGATCAGTTTTCCGAGATTCCAACTCAGAATCTGGGTCTCCATGGTCTCCACTTCCACTGCTACCGTGGCCGCTCCTGACTCCGGCTGAGGTACGACAGGGAGCTCGGGTGCCAGCAACCCCTCCTCCTTTGCTAGTGGCTCTACCTCGGCGTCTGCCAGCGGCTCGGCGTCAACCTCTGCCGGCGGCTCGGCCTGTCGCACCGCCCTGGAATCTGGTTCTGGAGTCGCCAACTCGACTCCTTCTATTGGTACGACGCGAACCGTCGTACGTCGCGGGGGTCCCTTAGCCAGAAACTGTACGACTGGGATCGTACGTCCCATTTCCTCCTCTCGTGATTCTGGTTGTCGCAGTCGCCGTCTCTTCGGCTGTTCCACGACATATGCCACTTCCGGAATGTGTTCTGGAGCGGGCGATGATTCTGACGGTTCGATCTCCCAGATCAGTTTTGGGGCGGGCAACTCCAGTCCCTTGCCCTTGGCGGGGTCGCGGCTCCGACTGCCGGGTCGCTCCTTGCCCGGTGGTGGCGGGTAGAACATGCCCAGCCAGTACGCCAAGCCGGGCACACGGCTCTTCCGACTCGCCGTTACTTCTCGGATCAGGGCTTCCGAGGTGATGGCGGCCCAGTCGAGG
The DNA here is from genome assembly GCA_037176905.1 of Azolla pinnata. NCBI lineage: Eukaryota > Viridiplantae > Streptophyta > Polypodiopsida > Salviniales > Salviniaceae > Azolla > Azolla pinnata. Next base: position 23,007 of record JBBBWG010008669.1, on the reverse strand, counting down.
TCGCGATTCTCCCAGCCTGCGATAATCAGGCTGTCGCGGACCTTCATAACGCTGTACGAGTTCTGCTGCAGCAGCATTCACTGCGCGCAAAACATAGCGTACTCCTTGAATGCCGTACTCCGTCTGCCGGCGATGCAGAACGACTTTGTCGATGGCGAGTATTCGCCGAAGTACTCTGCTAGGGTGGAGTCTTCGTATGTTCCGACACCTTTCTCACCGCCTTCCAGCAAGTCGAGAAACGGTCGGACGGCCCCGGGCGACATCTCGTCGACATCTGTCTGTGCCAGGGCCTCCTCCATGTTTGCCCATGGCGTCGCGAGAGTGACGCATAGATAACCGCCCAGACCTCGGCGGTTGAGGCGTTTGACCAGTCGGGGGAAGAGGGGTTCGTTTAGCCTCATCTTCGATCAACAGCAGTCGATATCGTCGCAGCAATAAGAATAACAGAAAAGGAAACCACTCTGCCCACACGTCGGTATTTATAGGGTGGCTCGACGGTTAAAAAAAATCGTATATTTTCGTTGAATAGTGTGCGTTGCCCATCCTTGGTAATTAAGGCACTACGCCATGAAAAGTAATAATAACTTCCGCCGTCCACGTTGCTTTTACTTTTTGCAGACTGCCATACCAGGTAATGATGACTTTTCGACATCATTTCGAAAAGCACTGCGAACATTCTGATTTTCACACGTGCAACCCTGTCCACACGTGCAATCGTTATTCCTTTTTATTGTTTTAAGAGGCTCTTAAAATGATCGAATCCCGAGGATTCGGCCGAACAAATCTTGGCGAAAATCTTCTAAATCTCTCCTCACTGTTTCCGAACCCTTGTTCCACTAGAATTCCAGAATTTCATAGTTTCCGGAATTCGTACTGTCTGCGCCTTCAACGGAATTTTGTAATGTCCGCACCTTTGCGGAGTTCCGTAGTTTCCGCACCTTTGCGGAATTTCGCACCGTCCGGAATTCGTACTTTCCACTCCGTTGTGGAATTCGGATATCTCCTGCCTTATTCCGGAATTCGTACTTTCCGCACGTTCTCCTTCCATCCTGTTTTCTTCCTCCTTCATGAGCCACTCTCGTACCCTTCGCGAAATCCAACTCGGATTCCTCCGAGCTCGACTCAAGTCCTTCTGAGTCGTCGTATCTACGGTCTCTCTGCCTGATACAGTCGCGTCACCACTTCTGTCACCTTACGAAAGGCATACTACGGCGGGTCCTCCGTCGTACTTACTGTCCATCAGCCTAGTACGACCTTATCGATGTCCCGCCATAAAGGTACATCTGCTTTACTTCGTGTTCATGGCCGAGACTTCTTCCGAAGCCTCGCCCGAACCGTCCTTTGGAACAAAGGGGTTGTGCGGCGCTGGAGCTTCAAGAATAGCCTTGACCTTGTCAGGGTCCATCGCAATTCCATCCTTGCTAACAATGTGGCCAAGCAGCATCCCACTGGTGACTACGAAGGCACACTTTGCCGGATTAAGGCTCAGTCGCGCTTCCCTGCACTTTTTCAGGCATAACTAGACGTGCTGCAAGTGCGCCTTACGCATTCCGAAGACTCCGAATCGTCTAGGAATACTTGCATAAATCCAGGGATATATTCCTCAAAGATCTCCATGATAATCCGCTGGAATGTAGCCGGGGCCGTCTTAAGTTCGAACATCATGGCGACTGCCACAAAGACGCCCCATTCTGTGATGAACGCGGTCTTTTCCAAATCCTCTTCGGCCATCCAAATCTAATTATATCCGATGAATCCGTCCAAAAAGTTGTTCATCTCGTGCCCAGCTACCGTGTCAAGTACCCCGTTAGTAAAAGGTAGGGGAAAAGCGTCTGTGATGGTTGCTGCGTTTAGTTTCCGATAATTGACGCAGACCATCAGCTTGCCATTTTTCTTCGGCACCACCACGATCGGGCTGCCGACATGTGGCCATGCTGATCACATTGACGCCGGATCCTCCGTCGATTAAGATTCCTGCGAACCTCTGCTCGCCTACAATGGCTTCCATACTTGGGCATTCGCAGTCCATTACGCGTTGGTCGACTTTAGTGAGTTGTACTGCGGGTGTCGTCGTCGTCGTTGTACCCTCTAGGGTACGTCGGATCCCTTCTCGAAATCTCGGTACTAACCGCAACAACTATTCCAACGTAATTGTGATCTAGATGCCTGCTAGATCCGAAATGTCGGGCTCTATTTCGCGGTCAGAAGTACCCGCGGGTTCCGAAACCGCATGCTTGCCATTCGCCGTACTTAGTGCACTCAGGATCGGAATTTCGGCGGATTGCAGTGCATTCGCCGCTTCCACCCATTGTTGCGCCCGCTCGCGGACTCTATCCTGTTCTGTCCATTGTTTCGTTCGAGCACGGCTGCGCGTTGTCACCAATTGTACGGATGGCGTTATAAGGCCCACCGCCGGGCCTTTACTTGACGACGCTTCCCCCTGGTGGGACGCTTGGCCAGGGGGAGGGTATGGGCAATCCACCGCGAAGTGTCTGGGTTGACAGCAACGAAAGCAAAGTTGGTCCTTTCCCAGTCTTCGTCGTTCCCACCGCCGATTCCCCTATGACCTGGACGGACCGGCTTCCTGGCGCTGGTCGGCCTCTTCCTGCCGGAAGTGACTATTTTGGAACTAGGGCCGACCCCTACGCTGAAACGGTCGTCCGCCGCGGTTGCCGTTATTGAACCGGTTGTGATTTCCTTGTCCCCGATTCTGGACTGGTACCAGTTCAACGGTCTGAACCGCTGGTGCGTTCATTTTGACCATAAGCAGCCGACCAAAAGGAAAGTCATTGCCCTAGTAGGAAATAACCATATCTTACAATCTTTTCATCATCTAAATGGTGTTCTTGAATGAGAGGCACATCAATTTGCCCTCCCACCAACCACTTTTTTAACTCTAACCTTAATCTATCCTAATTATATTTCTTGTACAAGGTGTCAAATGTCCCACAAATATGCCATGAGATGATTCTCATATGTTAAGAGGGTTTATGCACAACCTCTCCCCCTTTCTCTCCCAGTTTCTTTAATCGAGCAGGTTTAAACACCATATGTTGCCTAGTCCTAATTGTAACTAACTTAGCTACAACAAAGGATGGCTTTGAAAATCTTCCCAAGGGCATCGTTACTCCTCCCCTTTCTAGCCTCAACTACTCCCTTTGTTGGTTCCCATTACAAGCACCCACATCCCCGTCCATAACAACTATTATAAAGCCCTTGTCTACTTCCTTCAATACTCCCGCGTCCAACTATGGAATTACTTGAGAGTTTTCATATCTCTCTTGTATCTCCTGTTGCACGAAAACGTTAAGTTCCCCATCGTTGAGATTAGTATGACACATTTGCTCATCCTCGTGAGCTACTTTGCATCTCTTCTTTCGATGCATTCTCCTCAAGTACCATTTGCACATCTTCATCCTTTAATTGAAATGGATTGGACAATGGCACCGCTTGTTGTCCCATTTTAACAAAGCCCATGTTTTTCCAAACCACAGTATACCACCTTCTTGAATCTTGCCACCCAAAGGTTGTAAAAGAGGACCACCCTCCAATCACATTCTTCCACCCATCTTTCTTGTCATTTGCACCTTGTTCCTTTAGCAACTTGACACTCAATCTTTAACAATATGCCTTGTCTTCTTATAATAGGGGCATTGTCTCGACAATCTTTAATATTACACCTTTTGTTCCACATAAAATGCATCAATTAATAGTAGAAATATAGTCGAGGGCAACACCTCTATATTTTGAACCAATAACTTGATTGTTGGAATGTCCGGAGGGCCATTCCTCACTTGAATTACAGCTCTCAAAGAAGAACCTATCACATCTAGAAATGGCAAATACTCATACCTTAAGTTTGGAAACAAAGCAGTTATCGATAATATCTTTTCCCTTCTTTCCGCAACTTCTTTGGGATTAAACCCATACAGCCATGGGGAAAACAATATTCGATTACCAAGCACATCCAATGTGTTCATAGCCATAACCTTTGGAACAGATTTTGGTCTATTAAAAGTGACATGGTAATAGTCATAATCCAAATTATGGACTTTCTCTATTCTACTAACATCAACATCAAAGGAAACCTATAACATATCACACAACTCTTTGCGCCCTGGCCACGAACCAAACACCTTGCAGATACAAAAAGTGTTGGTATTCTATTCACTTCTACAAGCAAACGTCTCTTATTTGCCTCAGATAGTTGTACTCGAAACACTCGTCCTTGTGAAGTAGTTGGATTGCTTTGCTCCGATGCACCAAAGGTTGCCTACACCACCTTATACGGCTTCGAGTGTTGCACAACTATCTATCTCTATGTTCAGCAATGGTCCAACAGCTCCTATGGTCTATTATGTTGCAATTGGCCCTTTGATCAATCGTATTGTTATTCCTCCTAGAGGCAGTCATAGTTCATCCTCTCCTTCTCCTTCCTCTATTGCCTTCTCCCCTTCTCTCATCCTTCTATAAACGGTAATTTTACCAATAAGTCTTATCCCAACCATATGGTGTATTGGAACAACCGAAAGCATTTATCTTTGTTTTGTACTTTTCATTCCACTAAGCTTGCTTGGATCCCACTAGATCTTGGCTAGAGAGACTAAACCATATACACATACATGACTCTCTTCCTAAAGTTTATCTAATGAGGGGTTATTAGTCCATTTATTCTTCTTATATAAGACAACACATTTACTTTGATCCATTTTTTATTTCATGTACCTTCCTCTTCATCGATAGAAAACAATGTTAAGTTTCCTCCTTGTAAAGTGGATTTGGGGTTACAGTCTTATTATCTAAAAGCCAAGGTTCTCATTTCTGTCCCAAGCTCTGAGAATTTTCTTGTAATCGCCATTTCCCTTGGAGAAGTTCTCTCATCTGCACTCTTTTGATCCCTTTTATTTGTTGTAATTTCACCCTTTCATGAATTTGCATGAAGACCTTCCAAGTTGCTAATGATGCGATTGGACCGTCTGCCATTTAACTCCAATTCCATTTGGTCATATATCGAAATCTTTCATTTTCCTCATTAGTAAATAGTGGGTTTAATAATAAAGGTCATCTCTCTTGTTTTTCCTAGTGTTATTGGAAACAACATTGCAATTGAGCTCACATCTCCACTCATACTTTAAAGATGCCACTAATGAATTTATCTTCCCTTGCTCTAGAGAAACATGCTTCTGTGTTTCTGAATCATCCATCTTTTACCTAGTTGTCGAAGACCTCCTATCTTGGGTGTAAAGTTCTTGGACTTCCATAGAAGTAGGTAATCGATGGGCCCCTATAGGAAGTAGACTTCTCATTATTTATTTACAAAACAAAGTGTTGCTTTGTTGTATAGGCTCTAATATGCCATAGCTTCCCTTAGACCAAGGCAAAATCATGGTGTTTCACATGACTTTTGGACAAGTTTCACCTTGAGATTTCCCTATCCTTCTCCTTGAGATTTCTCTATCCATATGTCGAAATTTTCTAATTAGTCCTTGATCTGCTTCATACATGCATTAAAAAAAATCCATCTTGATATTACATACCAAATCGAAGACAATAGAATAGAGTTAATAATAGCTGCCTGGTCAGCTAAAGACAAATTCCTACTCTACTCCAATGAGTGAGCTTCCTTTGAGACATGCTCAGGTGCAAGTTGTTTCTTAAGAGGCATATTGACTTTTACTTAACATTCAAGAATATATGTTATTACTTCTTCACTGGGGACCCATTGAAATTCTAGGGCTAGTCGCCAATTCAATTTATCATCTTCTCTTATCCATAAGGTAGTCAATTTGTGCCAAATAATCATAGCATCACAACCTTTGCAAATTTTCTTATTGTATTTTCTACTCTTAACAAGTTTTGCAGAGAGCTTTGGACATACAATCCTATATCATTTTGAATTCAAAGACCATGCATGCATAAGTTCTTTACGACTTATCGCACTTGAGTATGATGTTCTTTGACTATTCTAGACAATATTAAGATATTATCAAGATATATAATTACAAAGAGATCTAGTTGAAAATCACAAAAAATATAATTGGCCATATGTTGTAAGACAAGAGATGCATTTGTTTGTCCAAAGGGCTAACAACATACTCAAAGTGGTCATAACATGTCCAAAATATTGACTTCCATTACTCATCCCCCTACATAATTTTTATTATATGTAAGCCACTCATAAATCTAGTGTTTTAAAAACTTGAGCATCACTCAAATGATGAAGAAATTAATTAGAGACTAAGGGTAATGGATATTACTAGTTGGAATAGTGATTTTACTAAGATATCAATAATCGACCACCAAACCTAAGAGAACTATCTTTTTTTTAGACAAAGACAAGGCACTTGGAGACCTACAATATTTGATAAAGCCATTATCAAGGTTTACATCAATGTAAACCTTTGCCTCTAATTTATCTTGTGTTAAACTATAAATCGGACCAATTGGTAGTTATTTTTCAACCCTATGGAGGAATCATAGAGATGATATTTAGGCAATATCGTGGTTTACTTTATGTCAAATACATAAGCATAATCATCATATTCTAAGGGAATCATTTGTGGAAGTTAAAACTTCAAGACTACAAGGTTACTTTTATGACCAAGCCGATAAAGTATGTAAAGCAACCAACATACCTAAGGAAGCATTTTGATTGGCAGATATGTTTTGATAGATGGATTCAAGCTGCATCCCAACTGTATTACTTACAGAATGTCAAAAAATTGTTGTCTTAGCAAAGAATCTAGTACATCACAATTACTCGAAGCATATCGAAGTTTAATACCTTTTTTTTAATGATCCAATTTATGTATTACAAGAAATTTTCCATTGGGCTACAAAATATTTCCCTTGGAAGAATATGAAAAGCTTTAGGGAGATCTAATTGTCATCCTAGAAAATGTTTTTGAGGAGATATACCCAAAAATTATCATGAAGTTTTGAGACAAAAGTCAATAGAGAATAGGGTGAGAGCAAAGTTTATGTGGTGGACAAAAGTAGTGCATGTTTATGAGATTGGAGGTGGAAAAATCCAGTGGGAGAGATGATAGATCCATAGTGCATAGAAATCTTTTCTGTGTTTTTTTGCCGCAATTAAGGTCCCTATAGGTCTTGAAAATGTCCTTGCAAATTGTGGACAACTTGCCAAATTCCAGTAATAGTTTTAGTTGGTGGCTCACAAACATTCTCACAGAGTTTTAGGCATCTTCGTTCCAAATAAAGCACATAGTTGTGTGCTTATTAGATCCCATCAAGCATCTCTCCTGATTGGGAAATTAGGATTTTCGAATGAGCTAATTGTGCTCGATATGGCAAGTTGTAGATTTTGTATGCCTCTGAGTTTAGTGGGGATTTGTAAAAAGTTGGATCGCCATCAATTATATTTGACCTCTCGCTACCCCCGAGTCAAAATTGAATTTAGATGGATTTTTTAGCAAATTCGCAACATTCAGCCCTAGATTTGGTAGACAAAGGTGCAATCCCACATAGAATGTTGTTGCATCTCCCTTTGCTCATCTCCGGAAGGGCAGGGACTTGCTTTATAGAGCCACATCCTCACTAGTAAAGCTCGATGGAGCAGTTGCCATCGAAAGGTGAACATTTTGCCACCACTTCATTTCCAAATAAAGCACGTAGTTACGGTGCTTATGAGATCTCCTCGGGCATTTCTCCTAATTGGGAAATTAAGATTTTTAAGTGAGTTATGCTTGATATATGCAAATTGTAGATTCAATATGCATTTGAGTTCAGTGAGATTTGTAAAAAGCTTGAAACGTGGGAGCGAAGCCTATAAACCCAAACAACGGCTGCCCCATCACTTATGTACGCAATAGTTGTTTGGGCTCCTAGGCTTCCCTCCCACATTTGGTCACAACTAGAGCAACATTTAGTCATCATGCTAGCACGTCTCATCCATAATAAGCAATCAGTACCTCATGAGGTTACTAGAGTGGAATTTTCCTACTCGCCAATGATAGTAAAAACACTTTTTCTAATAGTAGCTTTTATTCACAAGATATCTCATAGTTTGTTTTATCTAAATTAGTCAACTTCAAGTTTCATCGCACCAATTACAGGTTGAGGTTAGTCGTGCCGTTAGAGTGCCAAGTGAAAAGAGACTATGTAAGTTACATCAATTAGGGTAGAATGTGAAAACACTTTACATGTCAATCCCAGCTTATGTAGATAATTAAAAAGAAATATAATGATATCCTTGGAACAACCCTCTTTATCATGCATAATAAACTCTACAAACTATAAGAAACTAGGAAAATACATCCTCGAACTTAAAAAAATAGAGTTTGTTAAATGATCCAATTATCTCTTATGTTAAACCTAAGGAACCTCTTGCACTTTCTTTTCAAGGAGCAAGAATAACTATAAATACTTTTACAAATGTAACATTGGGCTTATCAAACGTGTACGCAAAAAATTAAAGAACTAAAAGATGGCCACAAATGTTTGGTTTTAAAGCAACTCAATTTCATGAAACATATATTAAAAAAGTTAGGAAACATGAATTGTCTCGCTTAATAGTATGGTTGGCCTACAATGAAACACCACAATCACATCATTGTCCACCCTACTCGTTCTCTCACTTCTCTTTTAAATTGTTCTACTACATACTATGTTTACTTATCTTACCTTATCTTTTCTTTCGACACATTATGAACATGATATTTTTCTTGTATAAACATTAGATTATTGTATTTGTAATTAAGGTGTACTCTAATAGATGAGTGGATATACAAACATTGTTCAACGGTTTGTCTCATAGGAAAATATTGGCCTAAGAAGACATTAATATATCTTACTCTCTCTCTCTCTCTCTCTCTCTCTCTCTCTCTCTCTCTCTCTCTCTCCGTTCTACCGCGACTTACACAAGCTTCTACTTTGTTGTCCTTCATTTGCAGATTTTTGTACCAATATAAAGTAGATATTTCGGCCAACCTTCTCTAGCAAGCCTAAGCTTTAAGTATGTTTCCAATTGGTGGCTCTACTCCAACAAAGATTGATGTGGCACATTGTTGAGAAGCACTGAACTATCCATAGAAGCAAATTGACCTTGGTACGAGTGCGTGCCATGGATAAAAGCTTATTCCTAATTCTACTAGAAGCTCAAGTAACCCTACTAGTTTACCTAGTTTCACCACTCAATCCAACAGCTTTGTAGCTTTGAGGCAATCTAATAAGATAATAGCAAGTTCGGCCAAATTTGGAGCTATCTGGCTAAACAACCATGGAAACCTTTGGTTGTTTCCTATAATAGCAAGCTCGACCAAATTTTGAGCTATTTGGCTAAACACCCATGGAAACCGTTGATTCATTGTACCAAGCTTAGGACATCTATTTGATTCCTTAGCTATATCCCTTGATTCATCATCCATTCATCCTCTTGAAGAAGATCTCATAATTGTTGTCATTTGCAGATGTCGTAGTTTTATGAGAGCAGTTTTTTAATTTTTGAAGACGCCTTCTACTTCATCTCCGGATCTTGTTTTGATCATAATCTCATTTGTTGCACTTGATACAAAGATCATCAATTGAAGACTCTTTCAGGTTCTCAATGTAGTATATGTGTTAGGCCAAACGTGGCTGGCCAAACGTGGCTGGCCAAACATACAATTGTCTGTATCCAATCATATTGAGATTATAATGGACTACTCTTTTCATATGGGCAGTTCCTGCACATGAAGATGTCCAGATGAAGAACTTGCACATGCATTATACAAACATGACACAAGCATAAATCAAAACATCAAAACAATCTTCGGCTACCTGTGCGCCGAGTGATTCATGAACAAACTGTTCCAATTCGATTCTACACCTAAAACAGACCCTCATGTCTTACTTTAGCTCTATATATTATATATATAGAGAGAGAGAGAGATGTCAACTCTGTTCTGCACATTGCTAAATGCATATCATCTCACATGCTCTGGCTGACTGTTTTTAACTTGTGCTTTCAACAACCTGGCGTCTACGCGAAATAACAAAATGAAATGAATGAAGTATGATCTGCAGTATTTAGGAGGAAACACGGGAAAATCAATGAGCTAAACGCACTACTAAAGCTTCAGTCTATGTTAATCCCCGACTACTGTACATCTCAAAAGTCATTCCTAACTTCCATGCTAATATCATTCATCTACCTTCTTCCATGCCCATTGTAATCGGCGCCATTGTTAGCGTTGCGGCCTCCAGAAGCAGACCCATTATAGCCATTGTAGGCACCCCCGTAAGAATGTCCTTTTGGGTATCCACTACCATAGCTATCCCCTTGCAATTGTCCTCCACTGTACCCACTAAATCCACCACCATAACTACCTGCTTGCGGTTGTCCAGTGCCATAGCCGCTAAATCCACCGCCATAACTTACTACCTGCGGTTGCCCACTGCCATAGCCACTGAATCCACCGCCATAGCTACCCACGTGCGGTTGTCCACCACCATAACCACCAAATCCACCCCCATAACCAGCTCCGTGCGGGCAATCGCGTGAGAAATGGCCGCTTTGACCACATGTATAGCAAGCACGGCCTCCACTTTTTCCTCCACCCAATGCTGCACCACCATAGCTAGATCCTTGTTGGCATTCACGTGAAAAATGACCAATCTGCACACAGATACAATACATGAAGATTCCCATTGATTACATGAAAGACATGCATGGATATATTAAACTTGGTACCGTTAACCATACAATATGTGTTATGAGTACACTACTACTTGACAGTCACACTCGAAAATCATCTCGGCAATTCTCATATAGATGGATATAGATATCCAAGTACAGATGCACATTTGATATTATACAAGATGATTTAAAAAACTATCTGACAGTTGCACTTTGAGGTCTTACACAGTTACAATATATGCATTAGTCAGTGTTAAAATAATTTATGCATGACGTGTTTAGAGGCTATCACCTAGGCAAACTATCATTTAACAAACCTGAACACCTGAAGAGAAGTACCTATAAGCAAGTAAGCCCAGATCTGGAACATAAAGCCTGAGTGCATATATACATTTAAAGCCTGACGCATATACTGAATTAGACTGGTTTACAAGAATATCAAACACAAACTAACCTCTCCACAAGTATAGCATTCAGACTGTCCTCCAGCCTTCTTCACACCTCCCCAACCTTCACCAAAGGAAAAGTTTGATTTCTCAATGCCTCCATCTCGGCCACCACGATTTCTGAAGTTTCCAAAACTAGATTCACCACCATATGTTACTGAAGACAGATTCTTATCATGTGAACGCTTTGATCCCCCACTTGGCAATGGTTGTGCAGCTAGTTTCTGGAGCAAATAACAAACAAGGCCAAGGGTTAAAATGAAAGAATGCACTCAACTCAAGTATGATCGTCACACTTAATCTCCTCCTACTCTTCTCTCCCAAATAAATTAGAATTCAGATATATTACTAGCATTATCAGTGTCAAATAAGATTCCCCACTTTCACCAACTCCTTGATGCATTGATGAATAAGAACCATTAGCAAGCTTGAAGAGAAAATTTGAAGAGAAAAACGCTTTACTTTGAGCATGCTTAATGATTAGAGATTGCAGGTTCAACTATCTTGAAAAACTACTGTATACATAGTAAAATGCTCTAGAACAAATGCGATAGTCATGACTGCGCAAAACTGAGAAAAAACCCATACATTAAACACAATAATTAGCCACTTTAAATGATAAAATTGCATCAAATACCTTGATATAGTGCTATTCGCCACTTGAAGGGGGAAAGAAAGCTCACTATATATGAATTAAAAAAGAAATGAAGGGAAAGCTGTATTTTCGGCTCTGAAGCAGCAAACTATACAGGTTTCATTCATAAAGAAATCTATATGCAATCAGTGGACACCAATGCATGAACCATCATCAGATATTATGCTTCCTCATCGTTAGTAGTCTCTTGCATAGGAATCATGATATGCATATAAACCATCTCATGGATCACTATCACTCATAAAGATACCTTATGCAGCAAATGTTAAGGGGAAATATGGTCTTGTTTTTCTGCTTTAATTTTTCTCTGAAAACCTAATATCACCATATATGGTACATTGTCCTTATATTCTCCTGCTATACATTTACACATATCTTGGTTTGCTAAAATGTGTATGCATATATGTACGAAAGAGGGGAGAAAGTCAAATGAATGAGAATTGTACTCGAGTGTGCATGAATGCTCCTCCTTACATATACCATGCATACATATTTATGAATTTCTGCATGCATAAATGCATGTGTTTACTATTGTATATGCATGCATACATATGCAACTCTGTTTCTATATTTTTCTAAAATTTGCAGTATATATTGGGTTGAGAAAGTCAAATTTACCTCGAAGGATGCTAGCAATTGTTCGAGATTTCTTTCTTTTGTTGCTACTTCTTCAGTTAGAAGAGCTAATTTCTCAGTGTCAGTTTCTTTCTCTAGTTCCGTCTTAGCAAATGAAAGCTCTGCTTCAGCTGCTTTTTTCTCCTCCAGTTGAGACTCTGTTAGCACAGGCTGATAAAAGAATGCATGAGTTCACAAAAATGAAATAGCAAGAGAAACCATTTGCAGCACTCTAGGTTCTAAATTTCACAAGGTTTATTATAACAAAGAAATAAAAGAGGAAATCTTTCAGGAGCCATTGTGTTCAAAGTGTCTCGATCAACTTCATCATGAAAGAAACTTTGATGCTCAGAAGGTTGTTGAGCTTCGTATATAGAAATTACATATATAAAAGGCCTTGCCACGGTTCTTTTTAAAGCTTTTTCTTAATTTGTTTATAGCATCTATCCACGTGATTCCTAGGAATCATAACAGAAAAGTGTATCACGCTTGATAAAGTTTTTATCACTCTCTTGCATCAGAATCTTTTGTTCACCTATTTTCTCCATCAAAACAGGAGTCCATACAGAAAATTTTAACACTCAGATGGTCGTTGAGCTTGATATATAGAGATATCATATGCAAACGATCCTTTTTAAAACATTTTCTAGATCTCTATAGTGCATACGCTTATGTGATCCCTGATAAGTCAATTACATAAACCATCTCACCCCTTGGTGACGTTTTTATCAATTTTTTGTATCAGAAACTTTTACATATTCACCTGTAGAAATTACATATATAAAAGGCCTTGCCACGGTTCTTTTTAAAGCTTTTTCTTAATTTGTTTATAGCATCTATCCACGTGATTCCTAGGAATCATAACAGAAAAGTGTATCACGCTTGATAAAGTTTTTATCACTCTCTTGCATCAGAATCTTTTGTTCACCTATTTTCTCCATCAAAACAGGAGTCCATACAGAAAATTTTAACACTCAGATGGTCGTTGAGCTTGATATATAGAGATATCATATGCAAACGATCCTTTTTAAAACATTTTCTAGATCTCTATAGTGCATACGCTTATGTGATCCCTGATAAGTCAATTACATAAACCATCTCACCCCTTGGTGACGTTTTTATCAATTTTTTGTATCAGAAACTTTTACATATTCACCTGTTTAATTTCATCAAATCACGAGCCAATACACGAAACCGCATCAGATTGCCCAATATGGCATTCAACATCTCTTAGTTCCCAAAAGAAATCTGTATGAACTTCAGAAAATAAAAAAACCCAGAGAACTAATTCCATTACACTAAAACTAGAACAAGTAGCTGTTTTACCTGAGGCTTCCACTCTTTATTCGCTTGCTCCTTCAGCACCTCCATCTCCTTCTTCCCTTCTCTCTCTGCAATTACCTGTTCTCTTGGTCGAGCAGACCCGAATGGATTTGGCTGCAACATATGAAACCAAGAGCACAGGGCAACTAAGCTTTATGATATGTAGCTTAACTCTAAGATAAAAAGCTTGAAACATTGATGTAAAATATATAGCATATAATACGTGTAGAATAAATGTGCTAAGTGTTTTAAGGAACTTTTTATCTATTTTTAAAAATATGTTGGATATATAGTTTAAGCATAAATATGTTAAATGTACTAAATACAAAGAATATGTTAAATACGTCTTATATTTGTTTGCGTTTAACAGTTAGCCTACTGATTTTAGCTAATTTATCCTATCATACAAAGAATCACAAAATAAATTCACTGAATGAAGAAGTCATGCCAAAATATTTCTCAGCGACAAAAACCACTTTATCTCAGAAGTTATTTTAAGACCAAAGTTGCAACTTCTATTTCAATTAAAGTTTTTTGGAAAATAAAGATGCTTATACCAAATGTTCAAAACCTAGAATAACTTTAATACACTATTATGCATATATATCTATATGTAGAATATTTAGAATACCTTCAATATCTTATATATGAAGAATACTTGGAATACCTTAAATACATTATATACATAGAATTCTTAGGATACTTTCAATATACTAGATACATAGAATACTTAGAAATCTTCAACGCGTCATATATATGGATGATTTTGAAATCACAGATCAAAATGTAGAATGCATGGTCCATACAGCTAAACGTGATCCAAAAATTATTTTATACATAAAATCCTCGTTGTTTAACAATTACAGCCTGAAATATCCTTGTTTTCTATCCTTATATTTTTTCCAATAACGAGACTTGGATGGAAATAAAACCATTTATATGTCATTGTTACCCCCATCAGTTTAAACATATATAACATATAAACCTCCCACATTTGTTTTTTCAAATATCTTTAACATTAATTAGGTGACCTCTCATTCTAATCCCTTTACCAGCGATCGGGTACACTGAAAATTTTGTAAATATTGTAATGGGCCGTGTTGGCCTAAGAAGACAATAAAATATCTTCTCTCTTCCTTTCCAGGTGTGGTTCTTGAAATCTTACTGAGATCAGAATGTTACGTAACATCAGGAAGATTAAATAATAGAAAGAATAGATAGAGATTTTTGGTACCTTCGAGGTCTTAGTAGAAGGTGTTGTAGAAGGAGCAGATTGAGCTGTATCTGATCGTTTCTGCAAACTTAGCTTTGGCCTTCCATTTCCTTCCTCTCCTCCTTCGACTGTTGGCTGACTCATCGTGCTTCAGAAGCAGAATCAGATGCCTGCAGAAAAAAAGGCGAAAAATGGAAATTACAGCAAGGACAAGCTGATGATGATGATTGTAAAGAAGAAACAGGAGCAATAAGAAGGAATTAAATGAAGAAGCAAGAAGAAGAAGGAAAAGAATGGAGATATACAGTGAAGAAAAGGGAAAGCCATAACTTTTGTTGGTTTAATTACGGTGGAGCACAGTGGAACCATATCTTGGGGTGTTTAATTACGATGAAGGAAAGCAAAAGTATAACTTGAGTTGCATAAAATAATCCTTTTTCTGAACAGAAGAAGAAGAAGAAGAAGGCAAAAACAGATCATCTCTCTTCTTCTTCTTCTTCTTCTTCTGTGGAAAGGAAGAGAACAGAACGGAGGACACCGCGTCAGAGAGGAAAGAAAATGTAGGCAGACGCACAGGAAGAAATCAAGAACGCGTATTGTGTAGTGCCATTCCACTGGGGCTGGATTAAAAAGACGAGCAACAGACAGAAAGACAGACAGACACGCACTCAGTAAAGCAGAGCAGAAAGAGCAAAAAAAAGAACAAGAGAAAGGAAGAAGGAGTCCATGGCACAGAGAGTGAGAGAGACACAGAGAGAGAGAGGAGAACGCCATACCTGTCGTCGTCGTCGTCGTCGTCGTCGTCGTCGTCGTCTTCGCTTCTTCTCCTTCTTCTTCTTCCTCTTCTTCTTCTTCTTCCTTCTTCTATTTCTTTCTTCTTTTTCTTCTTCTGGTTTTTTTTCCAAAATGAAGCTACTTTCCCATTAGTTAAGAAGGATTATTACATAGAGAGTCTACAACGAGACTTATACACACATCGGGGAGACTTCCTCTAATCAAGTAAAAGAAGATGAGCCTACTTACATTGCCTTGTGGCCTAACTTAATGTAAGAAGCCCTTCAATGTTTCCTAGTACGAGTCGGCTTTTGAGACCTACATCGAAGAGAGGATGGCAGGTGAGTAGGAAACAACCAACGTGGGGGCTGGTAGTTCCACCTCGGGCCACTCCCGCCTTGCATCACCATAGGTGTGTTCCGCCATTTTTGCCAAAAGCGTAGGCGGGCAGTGACCACGTCGTTGGAGTGCCTGCAAACCTCTTCCAGTTGCCCTCGTAGGTAGCTGATAAGCGAACCATATGTCCTTGATCACCTCCTCCAGGGGTCGTACCGTACCTTGGAAAACATTGAGGCAACGCGCTTTCCATATATACCACAAGGTGAAACCTGCGATCAACATCTAGATTTTCGGAAACCTAGGGGATACGAGCTGCAAGCCTCTTTTAAAACGGATCTTGACGATATTGCCTCTCGTGCATACATAGCACCAACTATCCGCATTGACAACGTCCGTCCACCCTTCGACCGAGTGATCAATCCATGCCGTAGCGCTCCACGAGGCTGTTCCTTCAACTTCACATGCCGCAAGGAGGCGAGTCACTCTATCCCATATCTTTTGATCTTGAGGGCAATCCCACAGACAATGTCTCAGAGTCTCAATAGGTAGAGAGCACAGTGGGCAGCCTAACGGGCCGCCCCGTTTATCTAGCCATTCGCCAACGGGCACCACATTATGAACGATCTGCCACCAAAAGAGCTTGATCTTTACAGGCATGTGGAGACGCCAGAGACCCTTCCAAAAGGTAATGAGCGCCTCATCGGGGATGCCCAATGTTCGCCGGCCATTGCGAAGGGGGCCGCCTAGCTGCAACTACAAAGTCCGACCCAATTTAGTGGTGTAATCGAAGAAGTGGTGGAGTCTATCGTCATGTTTCCATCTGAAATCCCCTAGGTCCCAATCTAGATCAACAAGGGGGCGACAGCCGTATACCCTTAACCTCCAATGGGGTTCCACCTTAGCAACATCTGGGTCTGTCTTCTAGATCTTATCAGCCTGTGCCACATGTCGGATTGGGTGCCAAGAGCCCCTGCTCTAGCTGTCCCCAAAAACTGTATCTCTCCCCAATCCGCTCACACTCTTTAGCGACTTGACCATTCCAGCCTCGTCAAAGAGACCGAACCATGCGTGTTCTCTCGCCTCCCCCATCGGAACCCTGTCAACTGCCTCAGCTATCAGTCTCTGCATTTTCATAGCTCCCTTGAGGGGAGGGAAAAGGTCTTCTTGGGCTCTTCCTGAGACAGCCATGCGTCTCCAATCGTCTTTAGATAGGAGGTCTATTTGTGCCAGCTTTCCCCATGCTAGGCCCTTAAGTTGCCCTAGCATCGTGTCGTCACTTGTTCGCACGTGAGGATTCTAGAATAGTGGTTGTCTAGTCCATTCGGCCAATGTCTCCGGGGTGTGTTTCTGTTTTGTAGACTGTATGTAGTGTGTATGAAATGAAATGTATGAAATATAAGAAGTAGAAAATACAGATTAGCTTCTTAGAAGAAAATATTAGAAGCTGGTAAAATTCTAGTAGGCAACAATGGTCCGGCTTGGCTTGATTTCCGGTTAATCGCATCACTATAATGTATCTCAGACTCAGCTCGATTATTAGGCTTGTTCGATCATTGTTGCCTTGTTGATATTGACTAGTATGTGGTTTGTCTGGCAATTTTAGTAGGCGGTCGATGGTTCTGCTTGGATTGATTTCCGGTTAATCCCATCATTGCTTGGCCATTGTTGCTCCATGCCTGGTTTATTTGGCCTAGCAATACTAAGTAATGTGTTTTGACTCAACTTCATTGTAGCAGTATCTGGTTTGTTTGGCCTGGGTGTAAATTTTAGTAGGCGGTAGATGGTTTTTCTTGGATCGATTTCCAGTTAATCCCATCATTGCTTGGCCATTGCTGCTCCATGCCTGGTTTATTTGGCCTAGCAATACTAAGTAATGTGTTTTGACTCAACTTCATTGTAGGGTTGTTCGATTGTTGTCGCCTTGTTGATATTGACCAATGCTTGGTTCTATTTTAGTATTGATATTGACCGATACTTGGTTCTATTTTAATACTATAGTAGAAGGTGCTTCAGTTCAGCTCAATCGCATGTCACATTTGTTGCCTTGTCGAATGCTTGGTTTACTTTAGTAATACTTTGGGTAGTTTCGACTTGAATTGTTGCCTGGCCTAGCGTGGTTCTATTTGAGCACTATAGTAGAAGATGCTTCAGTTAAGCTCAATCACATCTCGGATTTGTTGCCTTGTCCAATGCCTGGTTTCTCTAGCTTGGTTTATTTTACCAATACTTTGGGTAGTTTCGACTTGAATTGTTACCTTGTTGATTCCTTTGCACTTCTTGCTTCAAGCAATACAATGGCCTAGCTTCGTATTGATCAATAAAAACTTGCTTTGTCCCAACTCTCTGTTGTAGTACGCATTACTTTTCCTCTTCTTTTCTAATGTGGGTCTTGGACCTACAAGATGATCTTGCATGTTCAGGTGGATTGTGTGCTTAACTTTCTCTCAGGCAATATTGATCTTGATTCACATATATAACACACCAGAAAATCACAAGCTAACAAACTCAACAATCAACTAAAAGCTCTCATGCCAAACATTGTGTAAAGTTCATAAATGTTCACTCGTAGTGATGTGAATAGGATCATGAATAATAGTTTGATGTGGAGAATGTAAAGCATGGAAGCAAGAGCATGTGCATAATTAGAGCAAAGGAGCCTATATTGTAAAGATCTGCTTCGATTGTAAAAGAATGTCTTAATGGTCCATGAAAGGCTCTAATATGGAGCTCTTGATACCAAGAGAGTGATGTAGGGTCGGTGAAGTGGTGTGTAGAGATGTAAATGGGATCATGTAAGAATGAAGGAAGGTAATTACTTCGTGTATAAATAACCAATTGTCAATACTTGATGTATAAGTGAAAAGAAAAAATTTAAAGAATTGATTATTATGAGACTAATGCCAAATGGTGTAGAAAAAGTGCGTGTGAAAGCTTGAGACTGAGCAAGAGACAAGAAGTACACGAGAAGAATGTGAGCGAGAAAAACTATAATTCACTCAAAAAACTTTATCAATATCGATTTGTGCATCATCTATTGTGGGCTTTATATACATTTATGATGTAATTATTTCATTAAATGTAATCGGCGAAGTCTATAACTAGATTTACTTTTTGCAGTACAATCTTGTCAAAGAAAAACTAATATTCTTTGATTGCAATAACGTAGAGTGGGCAAGCAAATTGTGTGTTGAATCTAATTAGTTAGTACACGTTATCATGGCCTAAACTCATAAACAATGGTTAACTTAGAAGAAAAGAATATCACAAGAAACAAAACAAGATGAGAACAAAAAGACAAGATATTAAGTTAGTTAGAGAATTGGAGTATTACAAGGTGTTAAAAGTTGGTGTTGAATCGAAATGCTTCAAAACTTCAGGGACTTCAACTTTTATAGTTAATATGAGCTCATGCATGCATAAATATCGTTGCATGGCACTTAGCAGTCATGCATCAGTCGTAACTCATATTTTAATGAGTTACGTATTAACATATAACTATATGTAATACTAGAAAACTATATTAATGAATTGTAGGGGGAAACTTTGACCGCTAACAAGAAGCACGATATGAAATGATATGCTCCAAAATATATTGTGCAAAAACTATCTGACGTACATGAATTGTGACGTAGATGAATCGCATCAAATTCGCCACAACCTTTACTTACAGGTTTCACGCAACTTTTCCATAATTGTAGCCGCGATTATAGACGCAAGTTTTTTCTGTAGGTTTGCCACAAACTTTACCGCGACTTTGATGTGAGTTTTGAAGCCAATATCGCTGCAATTATAGACATTGTTTCTGTCGTGAAAAAAATTAGACAATTTGACGCACC
This sequence comes from Azolla pinnata, assembly GCA_037176905.1. Lineage (NCBI taxonomy): Eukaryota > Viridiplantae > Streptophyta > Polypodiopsida > Salviniales > Salviniaceae > Azolla > Azolla pinnata. The sequence continues at coordinate 3,170 of JBBBWG010008669.1, read as the reverse complement.
AATTACCGCACGAATAGATGCTCATTAGCCTTGAGTATAGATGCATATTTTTAGGTGCACATAGATTGGAATTTTGCTATGACCAAATTAGAGTGTTTGATGCACTATTTACTGCAAATTGGATGCATGCATAAACGCTCTAGTAGCTATTAGAACCAAGCAAGAGATTGAATGATTGAAGGAAGATATAAGAGAAAAGAAGAAGATAAGAGACTAGATTAATAAAAGAAGAGTGAATTTAGTAGAATAGGACGAGTACAAAGAGGAGTTAAATACAAGAAAGGCTTAGCTAAAGATTGGTGTTAATTCAAACTGATTTGATATAATCTATATGTCTTTATTTATAAGTTTCTATAGATTAACCTAGAGATTTCTAGAATGTTCTAGAATATTTTATGATGTTGTAAAGGGTTCCAGAATGTTTTTAAAAAGTTCCCAAGTTTTCTAAATACAATAATCACTACATTTTGAAAAAATAGCATTTATCATTTTACGTTATGTTTAGCTACTTCAATGGTTAGGTTTCCTATTATACAGTACGAGATCCTGGGTTCAAGTTAAGGGGAAACACAATATTCACAGATTCTTGATGATATCCCTCCTAAAACAATGAGTGGAAGGAGCCATTAATAATGCAGGGCCGATTTTGTTGGCATAGCAATGATCGAAGTCGTTGATAAGAGCTTGAGCATTACGAACATTATCGATAGGTTCCCATGTGTCATCGGTTGGGGTATAGCCTAGATAATACAACTTGTTGCGCACAATTTTAGAATAAGGCTTCCTTGTACTCCGAGCTGCCAACAAGTTGGAGATGAGGTGGGGGCAACATGAGGCAATTGGGAATCGAGCTAGTGTGACAAGGTTCCAAAAGAGAGCTATGTAAGACTAGATGAAGCCGTAAATTTGTAGGAAGATCAAGACAAAATGTTGCATCATTAATCTGTTACGTGATGACAAAATGACCGAGACGTTAATAATCTAGCTTCTCACAATGGCTGAGTAGTCTTGATGTGACGGTGTAACAACCATACCCGATCACCAATCTTGAACGGAGACAGAAGACGATGTAGATCTGCATGGGCCTTATGTTGGCCTTGAGCTTTCTGAAGATGTGAAGACAACTCGGACGAGAGGTGTTGCAGGCGATAGAGATGCTGCTTCGCGTTAGGGTTTAGTGAGATCACTGGAATGTCCAAGAGATACCATCAAGGATGGTTGCCAGTATAGGCATAGAAATGTGTGACCTTTGGTAAAAGAGTGTATAGTGTTATTGTACGCAAACTCGACAAAATGCAATATATGACTCCAATCATCTTGTTGCTAATTGATGAAGCATCGAAGATATTGCTTAAGTGTTTGATTTGTGCGCTTTGTTTGGCCATTAGTTTCGGGATGTATGCTGAAGAGAGTTTACAAGTGATTCGAACAATGTTGTCACGAACAATGACAGAAAAGAAGACAGAGAGACAAAAGAGTAGATAGAGCTACGCCAAAGCAGAAGAGATAACTAGGAAGAAAGTAGGTGAAGCTGACTATTGATTCCGTAACAGGTGTTGTTCACCTTGATTGAATCAAGTTGAACCCCTATATTTATATAGTTCCCTGACTCCTGCAAGCCATAAGAGGGTCCTGCATACAAGGCCCTGCATGCGAGGCAGATATGCATGTAGAGGCTTCTAGAAAGTTCCAGAACTCTCTGGAACATCAGAAAGCGATATTAAATATATTTATGTTGACATTTATATCATGGGTTTGTGTTTGATCAATCGATTGGAATAATGAGTGCTTGAAATAAGGTTGTAAGTTCAAAACCCATCTATATGACATTATCCTCCCTTCAAGACCGCTCTACAACGTTTTTGTGGATAACGTTCATGAAAGGCATAAACTATATTTGGGGTCCAATAGATATGGAACTTTCTGGAACATCAGAAAGCGATATTAAATATATTTATGTTGTGTTTGGTCAATCAGTTAGAATAATTAGTACTTGAAACAAGGTTGTGAGTTTGAAACCCATCTATATGACATTATCCTCCCTTCAAGACCGCCCTACAACGTTTTTGTGGATAACGTTCATGAAAGGCAGGAACTATATCCGGGGTGTGCTTGAGATAGTGTGTCGGCTCCCTTGTTGCTTCCGAGATAGGGTACCCTTTCTAAAGGACTAAGTATTGTAGCTTATGACAAAAGAGACGAGCATTAAGAACCTCGTATTCTTCGCCGGTCGAGAGTTCGATGGGTGGTGGAGGAGAAGGGTGTCGACCGGGGAAATCAGAGAGATGATGAGGTTCAAGAAGAGACATGAAATATATTATTAATACGGAAGTGGGATGATAGCTCTAAGTGGACAACCATGGGTCCTATTTTCTTGATGACTTGGAAAGGGCCTAACTTCTTGTGATTGAGCTTCGGAAAAGGAAGAGTTGTGCTAAAATTTCGTTGGAGAAGCCAAACGAAGTCATCTATTTCAAACCGTGAAACATCTAAGCGAAGACGGTTGGCTTGCCACCTTGTAGCGCGCACTTGCGAGGGTAAGCTTCAAGGTGTTAGCCCTTCCGGAGAAAGACTAAGACTTTACGTGGGTGAAGATGAATGGGTATGTTGTTACATTCCACCTTCCCTGTAACTAGCTTATGGCTCACCGATAGATCCGGAAAAATCCCGATCTACGTAATCTTCCTTGCCGTAAGACCGTAAGCTTCCGACCGTAATCCCGGCTATGCGTTACTCCTGTAATTACGTAACCTTTGGACTACAACAGACAGATAGACAGCACGCACAAGACTCCAAAGTATATAGGCGCAAAGCTCTTCTTATATTAACAATTCCGGACTTTGTACAAGACAGACCACACGGTCTTATATACAACTTTGGTGTCCTTTCCGATCACCGAAATCCTATTTACAGATGTCGGTTCGGGTCTCAAACACGACTCCCCGTTTTCCCGTAAACTTGAATCCCCGACTGTCTTATTTTCCGTAAAATTACGTAATTACGGCTTCGCCGTAATTCCGTAAATCCCGGCCAACAAAGTCCAACATCATGGATAAAGATTTTGCGTTACGACATCAAATTCCTCTCATTCAAGTTGCACCAGCATCAGTAACAATGGTGGATGGTCAAGAAGTCTCATCAGGTCCGATCATCTCAGCTACAATTCCTAT
>JBBBWG010008668.1:55067-91646 GCA_037176905.1 Azolla pinnata | reverse complement strand
ATAAATAAATAATATATATATATATATATATATAATATATATATATATATATCTGTGTCTTCTGTCTCCGTCTCTGTCTTCTTTCTCTGAGAATCTGAGAATCTGAGAATCTGAGCTTCGCTGCAGAGGAGCTATGGCGGATTCGAGCCTCTTCTTCTTCGTCACAGCATCTCTTCCTTCGCCTTCCGCCTCAGCACGATGCGGGTCTTCCGTCGCTCGCTCCTGCATCGCATCCGCCAGGGTTTTCTCCCTCAAATCCAGGGTTCCTGCTCCCAAGGCCCAAGCTTCTCCTCCTTCACCCACCGCAAACGGCTTCTCTTCCCTCGCATCTGCCCTGATTCCCGGCGTAGTCCAGGAAACGGGCCCTCCAGGTTTTGGGCTTCCGGAGGTCCTCGCTGCGGAGGACGACGAAGACGAAGACGAAGACGAAGACGAAGACGAAGAAGACGGAGATGAGGATGTCGGCGAGAAGGAGGAGGAGGAGGACGATGCTGGGATGAATGCGGGGAGAATGGCTAGCGACGAAGAAGCGGAGGTGGACAGAGAGATGGAAATGTTCGACGGTATGGAGATTTTCGTACCCCCCGGAGCTAAGATTTCAGAAGAGAAGCCGTTGAGGAGGCTTCCTTGCTCGAACATATGCTTGGGTCCTTATGCAAGAGATGGCAGGGTCAAGCAAGCGGAGTTTGTGAAGAGCAGTGGAGGAGTGGATGAATGCCCCGATACCGGGCTTCCGGAATTCGCTGTGATCGGTCGCTCGAATGTAGGGAAGTCTTCCCTTGTCAATGCCCTCGTTCAGAGGAAGAGCCTTGCACAAACCTCTAAAAAGCCAGGTATCTTCTTTACCTATTATGTAAGAAGGAAAATGTTGTTCTTTTTCTCCTCAAGTATGCGTAGCGAAATTTTCAGAGCTTTTGTAGCAGAATTACTTTAATTTTCAATACTGCTTGCGAACCCTAACATTGTATGATAGGATGATGGTAGCAAATGATACGTATTGACTTATAGGAATATATATGTGTGTGTGTGTGTGTGTACTCGTACATACATGCATACATACATACGCTGTACACAGAGATTTAGCATTGCCAAGCCCCATGGTGAAGATTGGTTTTGTTCAATTTGACGGCTTTGATGCTATGGCATAAGCACCGAATAACAGCCAGAGAGATGAGTATATCAATATTAAATAAGATTGTACATGGATGTCAAGTCACGTCTCCTCAATGTCATCTGCTAAAACCAGAGATGTGAAAGTCAAGGATTACAAAGCATGGCTCATTGCTTTAGACCTAGATACAATTCTTGACAATACAAGGATTTCTTTTTCATAAACCTCTGCTGCGTGATGACATTAGATAGTACATGTGAGACCTAAGAATCCCAGGCAACGTGGGATAGAGCTAGGTTGGAATGATGATGATTTATCATTGTACTCAAATGCCAGATATCATGGATAGACTTTTTTTGTGAATGATTGTTCTTTTATTGCAAATGACAGGTAAAACACAACTCATCAATCACTTTATTATCAACAATAATTGGTATCTTGTCGATTTACCAGGATATGGGTGAGTGCTTTCTATCGTGCTAGAATTGGACATGTTAGTTGAAGGTCTCTTTGATGTTTCATCAATGACCATGGTAGTGTTTTGCAGTTATGCTAAAGTTCCTGTTGGTATTCGAGCATCATGGAATGATTTTACAAAGGATTACTTTCTGCGCTCGAAAAGTTTAGTATGTGTTATGCTTTTAGTAGACGCAAGCATTCCACCACAAAAGATTGATTTGGAATATGCAAGCTGGCTAAATGAAAACAAGGTATGCATTGAAGAATTAATATCTTTCAAATCATTCTATCCTTGCTTTACTTAAGAGAGAGTTTGAGTATGAGCTAACATTCTTTATGCATTTGTAACATTGCTTTACTAATTTAGAGGTAGTGTCTTGAACGTGGAAATTGACATCCCACTTTGAAGCATGGAAAATTAGCTTAAAAGTTTTGATATAGATCTATGGATCGAATGTGAAAGAGGAAATTTTTTTTAACCTGTATCCCTTTTTATACACTTGATCTTTGTGTGATTCAGGTTCCTTTGACCGTTGTCTTCACAAAGTGTGATAGGAAGAAAAAGAAGAAAAATGGAGGGAAGAAACCTGAAGAGAATGTGAAAGACTTTGTGAGGCAACTGAAAGAGTTTGTTGATCCATCACCTCCTTGGATCATGACAAGTTGTGTGACAAATCAAGGGAAAGAGGGTCTATTGATGCACATTGCACAACTCCGGAACTTTTGGAAGAGCTGATTTGTTAGTCAATAGCTTCACCGAGAGGACCTAACATATGCAATTCTGCTCCAGCTGTGTGTATTACAAAACCATCTTACACTGGGCACACGGAATATCATTTGCCACAGAGTTTGGATTGAATGATCGAAGAGCTTGTGAGTTTATTATACAGGTTTTAAATGCGAGGATTTGAAGGACATTGATTAAACCTGTGGTTTTTGTGATCAAGTAGCTGTCCATCAAAGCTCCTCGCTTGGAGCAATTACCAGTGTCCACGAGGAAGAAAGGCAGTCTCTTCATGCTGACACATATCTCGAAGAAAGACAGTCTCTTCGTGCTCTGACATATCTCTCTTGATTATGACATACTTTTCTGTGAAAACCATCTTCTTGAGGTATGATGTCCGTCAACTGTATATTGTGTTTGTATGTTCAGGGATCTGGATGGACACGGACTTATTGTAACGAGCTTTAGCTTCTGTAAGCCTGTAAGCAGCATCTTCTTGAGGATTCTCATGTTATCAATGATTCAATGTACCAACGAATTTGGGCAGTCTTTTAGCATTTTAAGCAAAAATGCTCTACTTACTCTCGGATCATTGGGGCAATTTTGAAGTGTTAAAATATGAGATATACCGAAACACACCTTGTAGTTTGTGTCGCGCAAACATCAGCGATGGATACTCTTGGAACAATTTGATGTGGAGGAATGATGACATGGAATCAAACCGTACTGGCATCTACTTCATCATTGCGCAGTGGGTACGTATACGTATATGCATGTGCATGTATGTGCATGTGTACGTATACGTATGCGCATGAGCCTGTGCATACGCGTATATGTACATGGGTACGCGTACATTGTGCATCATGTATGTATCATATGAGAGCACTTCCACAAACACGACATTGAGGATGCAGACACGTGTGTGCGTACGTGCTCCGACAACATGCGTAACATGCTTGTGCGATATATATGCGTACGTATGACTTTATAAGTATACGTACATCCGAACTCTGGCAACATCTGGATGTATAGGTGGAGGAATCTTTGATTTCCATTGCTGCTTCAACTGCATTCAAAGAGTCAATATTGTTGATTTTCTTCCTTAAATATAATGCACAAGATTCAGAGTGGGGACCTACGTATGCCCTTGACTAACTTCCACCTATACATCCAGAGTGGGGACCTGTAGATATGCCCCATACCAAACAGTAATATTTTTAAGTCAATAAGGGGAAAACAAAATGAAAAAATGGAAAAAAAAGGTGCATTCAACTCATTCTCGTGCCCTCTAACACGGCTTGAATTACAGACTGTTGCAATTTCAGCATCAGTGGGAAAATGCTTTAGAAGACCCGTGAACACAACAATTTTGCCACCAGGGAGGCAGAATGCATCTACATTTTTATCCTCCAATACGAGAACTTCCCATTTGGCTGGCTTCGGATGCTCTACATAAGGTTTAGCTTTCCCCTCGAGACCCTTTGCTCTTGTTTCATCAACCCATTGTTCTTGCAAAAAAACTTCATCACCCTTCACGTCGGGTTCACCAAATATGTCGAGTTGTTACCCTCGTGCGTGTAGAAGGGCGGGACCACGGGGGTCTTGGACTAGGGAGAGGGGAGTAATCGAAGCTTAGTTCGAGTGAGGGGAGGAGAAAGAATAGAGCATTAACGCAGAGATGAAAGAGGAAGAAGACAAGATACTCAACAAGGTCACTATATTACACCCAAAGATTGTTACAACAATGGCGGCCGCTTCGGCCACACCAAATGACTATATCCAAACCCTAACTCTCCAACAAGAAGGAGAAGACCCAAAAAGATGAAACCCTAGACAAACCCTAAACCTAATAGCAAACCCTCGACCTAAGTGGTATACCTTTCCACACTAAAAAATGGTAACCCTATAACAAGAGACCCCTCCTTTGTTTTATAGCCCAAGGTGGAGAGTGCCTTACAATGTGGGATAAATCCCCCCCCCCCCTTGCTTCTTCTTTCCTATCTACATATCCTATACAAACATGTGCAACGTTGCACACGTCATTTCCTCTTGCTCCGCTTGGTTTTCCTCCTATGGGCGAAAATCTTCACGACAGCGGGTACCCCATTTCTCCGGATCAGGATTTTCGTTCTCTGTTTGCCATGCTTTTGCCATAGGTGTACTATCCTCGATCCTTCCAAACGACTCTCTCTTTGTCACTTCCATTTACATACTGTTCTGTTCTCGTGCCCTCTAACACGGCTTGAATTACATCTCTTGCAATCCGCCGAGCTCCGACAACATCTGGATGTATAGGTGGAGGAATCTTTGATTTCCATTGATGCTTCAACTGCATTCAAAGAGTCAATATTGTTGACTTTCTTCCTTAAATAAAGCGAAGAAGAAGAAGAAGAAGAAGAAGAAGAAGAAGGAGAAAGCAGAAGAAGAAGAAGAAGAAGAAGAAGAAGAAGGAGAAAGCAGAAGAAGAAGAAGAAGAAGAAAGAAGAAGAAGAAGAAGGAACGATGTGGAAGAAGCAGAAGCTCCATCGCCTTCTCCTCTCCTCGCCTCCGTCGCGAGCCGCCCTGTCAACAGCAAGAAGCCCAGTCCCCTGCCGCTCCCCCCGCCCTCCCATCATTCCAGGGTCTGCTATCATCGCCCACAGGCCGCACAGTTCCGCCTTGTTCTCCAAGGAACCCCGGAAATGGGGGCTCCTTGGGGCGCCGCCGTGCCACGGACGCTTCTACTACACGGATCAGAGCGGGTACGAGCACTTCAGAAGGCGGGGATTCGGCCGTCACGATGCCAAGAGCAGCATCGAGCGGTACAAGGTTTATGCGATCGTGGCCGTCACTGTTGGCGGCATCTCCGGGATCGTCTATGCGTCGAATCAAGAGATCGTTCCGTACACCTACCGCAAGCACTTTGTGCTCATCTCTCCTGAGACTGAAACTCGGCTGGTCGACATGCAATTCGAGGCTGTAAGTTCGTTTTTTCTAAGTTAAAAACCCTACTCTTTTCCATAGCCAATCTGTAGAAATCCCCCCCCCCCCCCTTCTCCTTCTTGTATATGGCGCCGTTCACTGTGTATCGATAGCGCATTGGAGCTGTATTTGGAAACGGACGGGATTTTGTAGAAGGCCCTCATAGTTTCTCTTTGTTTTCCCAAATGCCTTTAATTTTTGGTCGTTTTGTTGAATCATTTAGTAAAACTGTTGAAATAGACATGATTTTCTAACAAAATGATTGTGTAAAATAAAGAATATAGAATAGTCAAGAAGAAGGCGATGAGAATCAGCCATATAATTACTCAAGAAACAACACATATGACAAATAAGTATTTTGAAAGAGCAGTTTCGAACAAGGGCTTTTGGGCATAAAATGAAGAACCTCAGAGTTCTTCTTTGATTCCCCAAATGCGGCTAAGATTGGGTCATTTTGCCCAAAGGTTCGGCTAAGGCCCTCTAAAGAGAAAGAAAAAGGATGATGTAACAAAATGATTGCATTGAAAAAGTTGAGAACAGGAGATGAGATTGGCCAAATAACTGCTCAAGAGAGCCGAGGTGGGGGGGGGGGTTAAACAAGGGTATTTGAGTAGAAAATAAAGAGAAGTTAATTAGGGGCATATGTAGGTCCCCACTCTGAATCTTGTGCATTATATTTAAGGAAGAAAATCAGCAATGTTGACTCTTTGAATGCAGTTGAAGCAGCAATGGAAGTCAAAGATTCTTCCACCTATACATCCAGATGTTGTCAGAGTTCGGCGGATCGCAAGAGATGTAATTCAAGCCGTGTTAGAGGGCACGAGAACAGAACAGTATGTAAATGGAAGTGACAAAGAGAGAGTCATTTGGAAGGATCAGGATAGTACACCTATGGCAAAAGCATGGCAAACAGAGAACGAAAATCCCGATCAAGAGAAATGGGGTACCCGTGATGAAATTTTGCAAGATCAATGGGTTGATGAAACAAGAGCAAAGGGTCTCAAGGGGAAAGCTAAACCTTATGTAGAGCATCTGAAGCCAGCCAAATGGGAAGTTCTCGTGGTGGAGGATAAAAATGTAAATGCATTCTGCCTCCCTGGTGGCAAAATTGTTGTATTCACGGGTCTTCTAAAGCATTTTCCCACTGATGCTGAAATTGCAACAGTCTTGGGCCATGAGGTGACTTAGCATTTTTTTAAACTTCTTTGCAGCTTTTGTATGCACTTTTGGTGGTTCAATATGCAAGCTCGTGCTGAAATTCGTGTTTGTATGTTAAAATTTCAATCAGTTTTAGGTTTAAAGGAGAGAAGGTTTCTCTTTTTATTTGTTTTGCAATCAGTTGTGGGTGCAATCAAGAAAATGAGTTAAATGCTCCTCTTATTATTCGGTTTTGAAATCAACCGTGGTCAAGAGAATGAGTTGAATGCACCTTTTTTTCCATTTTTTCATTTTGTTTTCCCCTTACCGATTTGAAAATATGACTGTTTGGTATGAACAGGTTGCTCATGTCGTCGCAAGGCACAGCGCAGAGCGGCTGACACGCCATTTATTCATGACGTTGGTGGAGCTCTTTATCCTTGCCTTCTTCTATGCTCCAGACTTGGTCCAATATGCATCTGCTTTGTTCCTTGATCTTCCTTTTTCTAGAAGGTATGCCATATCGATCGATCCTTGCACGTTTTACTTATATGTCTCCTTTTTTTGACGTATTTCATGTTTGTTTGCCCTCTACGTTCTGAGATCTTACTGATTGCATAATTCTTCCTCGTTTATTATAGTGCGGGTGTTTTGATGTTTTAAGATCTGCAAATTGATGTTGTTGACTAGAAATTAAATTGAATGATTCCGTTGCTGTTTATTGACTTAAACCTATTTTGAGAAGAGGCATATTATGGAATTGGTGGATGGGCAGCTGCATGCATTGTCTGAGTTGATTAATGCAAGGCACTCCCAAATTGCACGATAGGAACTAGAGAGTGTGAATGCACTCTGTTATTGGCACGCAGCTGACATGGTGATTCCACTTGCACACAAAACCAGATCCTATGTTGTGGTGGGGTAGATGCCGCTGCTTCTAAGTTTTCCATGTCCATAACAATTCACGAGCATACATGCAGAGAGATAAGACATCAAGAGACATGTCACAGAGGAAATAGATGCAAAGATCACTCAGAATTTTATCCTGACGGCTCTCTACAATGTTTGTGCTTCCTTTATAGAGGAGTAACGAGACTCTTAGGCTCTCCCTCTACAAACCTGCGTTTTCTGCACTTCCATACATGTCTTTGGAGTATGGAATGTCGTTTTCCTGCATTTTCAACCTCATGTGGTGTGAACGTTGCATGTTTTGCTATTCAATCCATGTCTTTGATACTATGTTTTAATTTGTGAGTTTGACGCAAGGAGTTGAAGCGGGCCTGTAATGTTTTGCTTTGTGATATTTCAGCCAAGAACTAGAAGCAGACCATATCGGGCTCCTTCTCATGGCAGCTGCAGGTTATGACCCTAGAGTTGCGCCGCAAATGTATGAGAAGCTCGGAAAGCTTACTGGAACCTCAGATTTATTGCAATATATGACTACTCACCCATCGGGTAGCAAGCGGGGGGAGAGGTTGAGAAAAACTGGAACTATGGATGAAGCCATGAACATATACCTGGACAGGACTCAAGGTAAAACAGTTGAAGGATTCCTTTGAACAACTTTTCCTTCAGGAAATATAAAATGATGCTCTGTCTCTGTCTCTGCCTCTCTGTAAAGCATGTAAATAACATACATACGCCCACATGATCATGCCATTCAGTTACTTCAGAAAAGAAGAATTGTGTACCTTGTGCTTACCCTCCCTTGCTAAACTTGGGTTGAATTGAAAATAAAGAATTTGGGTTTTTTAATCCGGAATCATTGATCACATTTTGTGTGGTTTATGGCTCCAACAGGAGCATTGCTTTAGATGCGTATATTATTAATTTATGTCACTTTTCACATAATAGCTCTACTACATGTGCTTCCAAATCAAGGCAAGGAAGAATGAGATTTGCAGATAATCTCTCAAAATAGATGTTTCCCTAATAATACATGTTTTAGGTGGTCGGCTAACAAGGGACAAGGAGGGACTTTGTCATTTTGACATTTTAGGGATTGGTTTCTCTTTTTGTTTCCATTGTTTGATCTTTGGAAGCATATGGATCTACAATGTGTTCAGGGTCTACAGCTATAAACTTGCGTATGGGTCCGGAACAATCGTTGTTTTAGGGAAGGAAGATAGATTGTAGAAATTTGATTTTTGCAGCCTTTTGCACTGCTAATTATGCAGAGAATCTCTCTCTTTTTAGTGGTACTCTTGATCCCATTTCTTGGATAGTTTGTGACGGCATCTAACTTTGCTTGGCATACAAGAACAATTAGAAGTCTAACTTAGGGTGAAACATGAATTTGTGTCAGATCGACAAGTGGGAGGAGCTTTTGATTGAATACGTTAACTACGATGGGCATCGTAGAAACTTTTCTCTGCTCCTAGTGTCGATTGTCACTAGAATTGGATCGTTATGAAACCAACGCCATAATCTTCTTATATGCAATGATACCATGTTTGCGAAGCGACATGATGTTTCGAATAGGACGCGTGGAAACATGCATAAACATGATGCTCCTCGAGGTTGCAAAGAAGGAGCATCAGCCTTTTGAAGGGTTATGTGCCCTGAGATCCCACCGAGGTATCTGAGAAGAGTATATGTGCCTACAAAAGAGTCAAAAGTGGGGAGAAAGACAACATGGGTTACATGACCTTTTGTTCATGATATTGATTTTGTATTGCTCGATTATCGACAAGGTTTTCGGCCACAGATGCTTACATGGGGACTTGAATCGACGTCTACATGAGCCTTATAAATTGCCAGGGATAGAGCAGAGCAGAGAAGAGTAGAGCAGAGCAGAGCATTTAGCTGGGGCAAGAGACAGGAAATCGAGAGACAAGGATATAGCAGGAAATGAACTGAAGCGTGGCACAAATCCACGATTAACTTGCAAATCCAAAAGCCTCTGTACATATTCGAGGTGATTGACAATCGGTAAAGATTCAAAGATTACGACAAGGCGATCGTTCCAAGCCTGTGCTAAGAACCACAACAAGCAGCAATGCTGGGCATCTTTCCATATCTGGCATGTCTCCAAAAACATTAGCACATGGAGCACCTGAACAAGGAAACCATGGATGGGGAACACACAAACAAATCACAGTTTCTAAAAATCAGTAAAGGAAAAATCACCAAAAAAATCAAAAAATGCCTATCGAATTTGTTAAGTACGACTTAAAGCCCGCTAAGATGAGAAATCACATATTAATGCCTAAGCTCATTGAAATTTTAACGCCGTCTCTTACTAAACACTTCCATCTATCTCTCCCCCTGTTCATCGATTCATAATCTTCCTGTTGCCGTTTACTAATCGCTTTCCTGCTTCCTTGCTGCTGTTTTCACTAATCGATTCCCTTACTCTATTCGATTGACATCAGTTTGCAATTTCATAAATAAATCTTTTTACTGGTTCGATTATACGTACTAGGAAACGCTGTCGCCATTGGCATTTTACAACCAATGACAGGAACTTGTATTTGGACGCCTACTAAAACTAGAAATTACAAATGAACGTCTAGTTTTAAAAGATTGGCATGAAATGAATGGATTAACACCAAATCAATTGATCGTGAGCTCAACCAGAATCGAATTAACCAATTGATCGATGCTCAATTAATTCGATCAACACCAAATTATAGCACGATAACCGATTGATCAGATTCTAAAATTGCTAATCTTTCGTTGATAGAATACAGTAAGAGAATCGATCAGGAATAAAATCAAAGTAACACTATACTAACGGAATTAATTGGGCCCTAAATTTTTAGCGAGAGATGCGTAAATTTTAGGGCAAATTACGCAAAATGAGCCAATGAAGAAAAAACAAATAAACAGAAAAGGGGAAAAAAAAAAACAGAAAAGAACAAGAAAAATAAAAAGAAATTGAAAAAGAAAAGGAAAAAGAAAATGAAATTGAAAAAGAAATTGAAAAAGAAGAAAACGAAAAGGAAAAATAAAAAAGAAAACGAAGAAGAAAAAGAAAAAGAAAAAAGAAAACGAAGAAGAAAAAGGAAAAGAAAAAGAAAACGAAGACGAAGAAGAAAAAGAAAAGGAAAAACAAAAAGAAAAAGAAAAAGGAATTGGAAAAGAAATCGAAAGAGAAGAAAAAGAAAAGGAAAAAGAAAAAAGAAAAGGAGGAAGAAAAAGGAAAAGAAAAAAGAAAACGAAAACGAAAAAGAAAAAGAAAAGGAAAAACAAAAAGCGATTTATTCGTTCAATTCATTTATTTAATCTTCTCTTGAAAACAAATAGAAGCAAATAAACAAATAAATAATACAAAATAAAGCGGTTGAAATAAAATAAATAAGGGAATGATTCGTTCATTTTTTCTGTTTTGTTGTTTAAAGAGAAGAAAAGAATAAATAATAAACCCTTTATTGATTGATTGATTGATTTATTTATTTATTGATTCATTCATTTAATATGTTTTCTTTTTAAAAACAAAATCATTTATTTATTTAGTATTTATTGATCACATCATTTTCATTTTTCACTTCGTCTTCGTCTTTCCTTCTTCTTCTTCTTCTTCTTCTCTTCTTCTTCGTTTCTGTTCTCTGTTCTCTGTTCTCTGTTCTGTTCTCTGTTCTGTCTGAAGCTCGAGCAGCTATGGCGGATCTCATCGTCCAAACTCTAATCATCTCTTCTCCTTGACCCCATCTTCTTCTTCTTCTTCTTCTTCTTCTTCCTCCTCTCCTTCTTCTGATTCTTCTGATTCTTCTGATTCTTTCTGGGTCCCTTCATCCGCCCGCATTACGGGAAACAGACCGACTTCCTTCATTCCCTGCTTTCTGTTTTCTTCATCCATCCCCTTCCTCTCTTCCTCTTCCATCTTCTCTCTTTTCCTTTGCTCCGCATTTCTCTCGCGCCTCGCATTTTTCGTCTTCCTCTTCCCTTCCACTCGCACGTCTCGTTTCGTCTTCTTCCAGTCCCCGTTTGGTCTTCTCGACCTTCTCGTCCCCCCCCCCCCCCCCGATCGCCAGATTTCTTCTCGTTTTGGCCTTCGCGCTCTGGCTATGTCAGCTCATCTGCTCTAGCCCCTATCTATATAGACTTCGAAGCGTCAATGGAGTCCGTTCCTCCGCACTTGGTCAGAGAGCTCAGAGAACTCATCGATCAAGGTACATCTTTTGGCCATTCTCTGAGATTCCTCCTCCTTTTCTCGAGGCCTAAACCGAGAACCCATTGATTTGTTCATGCGATTTGTTGGGGGAAAACAAATGGGTATCTGAGCCTGGAGAAGATCTCCGGTCTTTGTAACGTGTGAGTGAATCCGAGAACCGTTGTTGCTCTGTTGGTTTGTTTTGCGAGACCGCAGGCAATGCTGATCCAGGAGCTCACATGTTCTGAAGGTTTTTGATCCATGGGCATTATATGCTACCGTAACATTCTTCATTGTTTTCCATCGCAGCTGCTGCAAAGGATGATAAGATAGCCTCTGCATTCGAGGTAACTGTTTTGATGCTTGTAATGCATAGGTAATATGCACAGGAAACCCTAACCCTAAACCCTAAAACTTGTGGCCTGGTTTCCTGTTTAGTGTCCATTGATCAGTTCTCCTGTAGAGTACGGATCGATATCACATGTCTTTCATGTTATTATCATGATGGCATGTACGCTAACAGGTGTCTTGATCATTCTATGGAAGATCAATATCTACATCTCTGTCCTTGCAAGCATCGTTCAGAAATGTAGATGTACACATGGTTTGATCCTCCTACTGCAGATCGGCTTTCACGTTCTTAGCGTACAGATGATCAAGCCCTCCTGTAGCATATCATGATCACATATTTGCTTTGTGTAGATCTAAAAAAACAAGCCTAAACACTCAGATTTCCTCGGCCACATAAAACAAGATATATTTTTGACCTATCTGTGGTTATACGTAAGCACACGGTTTGATCTCATATTTGTGTCTCTTCGGGCTTCCATCTAATCAGTACATGCATCTGTCTGTCTATTTGTATATGTCTCCTTTACGAGATACTCTATTTCTTGAACATTCTACCACAGGTTCTTCACCAGGGATATCCTGATCAAACCCTTGAAAGGTTCTTGAAAGCTCGCGAAACTAATGTTCCCAAGGCCTTGAAGATGGTATATGCAAATTAAGTATCTTCTGAGCATTGTGTAAAATAATGTGTAATGTCATTTTAAATGAAGATATTAATGAGAAGAATCTGGCTTCCAGGTCTTGGATTGCTTACATTGGAGGGTTAAAAATGAGATCGACACCATCCTATCTGTAAGGAGCGCTTCATGGATCCCTTTCTTCTTTATCCAAGTTAAAAATGTCGTGTTAATCCAGTTTATGATACATTACATTTCGGTGAGAGAGAGAGATAGAGATTCTAAATGCATTGTGAATGTGTTTCTCTGGTATTGGTATGACATTATTCAAATGGGTGTTTGTGTAAGTGGGTTTGGATGGACTTTCACGTCATTACCATATTGTTCTTGAGTACTTAGGGTATTGGTGTTATGTGTTATTGACATACATGCATTTTTAGCATTTCTGTGATTAACGTCTATGTCATCATGGAATGTAAGTAGTTCCATTCTAAAGAAGAATTTATTGAAAGGTTTTTTATTAAGCGTCACATGTGTACTCTTATACAGAAACCCATTCTACCAAAAGATACATATGATGCCATAAGAGACTCACAACTTATTGGAATGACTGGATATTGCAAAAAGGTAAATTCTCTGGTTTCTGGTGGTGAAATAATTCCCTTATGCTGATCAATATCTATTCTTTCATGTTCTCCACAAGCAAGCTCACAAATATATCATTACATCTGATTGTATAAAGGTTCATTTCATCATCAAGAGCATGCTGTTTAAGCTCCTTAAGAGAATCTTTAAGTTCTGCAACCGGGTGAAAAAATGTTAATAACTATTCAATTTTTTTTTGTGTGTGTATTTTACCTCTTCTTGTCAAAAAATGTAAAAGCTCTGGACATGATATGTATGCGCAAAAGCTTATTATATTATGTATGTATTTATTAGGGTCGACCTGTCTTTGCGATTGGGGTGGGACTCAGTGGCTATGACAAAGCTCCAGTAAGTTTCTATTGCTTCACTCTTGGAGCTACATATATGCACATGACAATGCAAATATAATCCTTCTGTGCTGCTGGTTTTTTCTCATTGTTTTTGCTACTGCTTATGATAGGTAGATAAGTATGTACAGTCGCATATACAAATTAATGAGTATCGTGACCGTATTCTTCTGGTAAGGATTCTTTTGTATTTGATGAAATCCTGTGGCTATATTACATGCTAAATTACTCTCTAACCCTTCTTCTTTCTTATCTTTTCCATGCATAAATGTACATCTTTATGGATTCAGCCACAAACAAGTCTGAAGAACGGCCAATATATTGGAACTTGTTTAAAGATACTTGACATGAGCAACCTCAAATTGTCTGCTCTCAATAGATTGAAGGTTTCATTTTTATATCTTTTTAATATAATGGATAAATCCTTATATTTCTGTAGTTTTAGTCTTTTCAAATGTCTGTGTTACTTCACGTCATGCTGGTATTTTCTAACATATACTTGTTTGTTATTCTATTTATTTGTATTACCTTCTACTGCACAGATTTTGACAGTTATTTCGACTGTTGATGATTTGAACTACCCTGAGAAGACTGACATTTATTTCATTGTGAATCCTCCATATATATTTTCGGCATGCTGGAAGGTTAGCAACAAAATATACAAATTCGGCTCTATTAGTTAGTTAGAATAACACCTCTTTGATATTTGAAAAATATGATGACGAAACTGATTATTCAAGTGAGCTATATACAGAAAATTGTTTTCTGCCTTTTGAGAGCCAATGTGAGAGAGAGTTATGTCCTTGCAGGTTGTGAAACCTCTTTTGCAGGAGAGGACAAAGAGGAAAATCAGAGTTCTAGAAGGATGTGGAAGGGATGAACTTCTGAAAGTAAATGATTCATTTTGCCTTCTGAAAATCTGATTGAAAGTTTTTCCTCCATGCGGTAATGACTTAAATGCTACGATGTTTTTGGGCATCTGCGTGTGTGATACATGCAGATCATGGATTTTGATGTATTACCACCATTTTGTAAATCGGAGCCAAAGCAGAGTGGGTCATCAAGGGGGTCTGGTTCTGGTTCTGGCTCTGGCTCTTTTGAGATCAACCATATCTACAGCTCCTCTCACTCCTTCCACGTCGAGCTATGGAATTACATGAAGCAACAATCACTTGCTTCACCCCAATCTGTGGGTCCTACCCAACAAAAATCATTTCATGTCGAAGTCCCGGAACCTGACGAGGAAGCACATTCAATCGAAGTTGTTCTCGAGTCCACCTTAGCGAAGCTCGCCGACGAAAATGGTAATAGTAGCAATGGTGCTAACAATGTCGTCGACAGAGTTGCTGGTCTACATGTAGCAGAAGCTGATTGATTGATTTGGTCTTTGACCGATGGCGATGACAAGCTCGTAGCTGAACTTTTCGAACATAAAACGTTAGGAAACCATTATGGACCACAAATGTAAATCAAATTTGTGGTACCTCTGTTAGGTGCACTACATTTTTTATTCCAATGGAACAGTGATAACATCTATTTGTCTAGGTTTCTCATAAATGTGCCCTTAGTAGAAGGCATTCGGAAGGGAATTCTTTCCTTTCTCTCTCATTTGATAAGGAGATTTTAAGAATATGTGAAATGGTTCCTTGGATCACCATCTTCACATTCCATCAAGTTTCTGGGTTATGTACAATATTCTTTAGCCCCTTTCAAGATTGGAGGCTGAGCACGTACACCAATAGAACAAAAGAATTGTGACAAAATGTGATGATATTAGTTTCCAAAACACGATATACATCGATCTCTAATAGAGGCCTTTTAGGGTTGAGTTTTCTTTATGTTACGCCTATCAAAATGTGTATTTTGAGTCTTCTTTGCGTTGAGCCTATCACAATATGAAAATCACACGCCCAAGTTGAATGATTGATGCTTGAACTGGTATAAACCATATGCAATATCATCTTCATAAACCATCATTCTACGTACTTGATTAGTATTTGTAAACTGCTTGTAGAACGTATAAACTGGTTGTTGAACCTGGAGATTGTTGCTTGTTAGTATTTCTCAAGGAATTTAGCATTCACAAACAAGGGCACCAACATATTCTTCACAGTAAAATGCCATTTTTATTGCTGTACAGAAAATCTTTTTTATTCGAAACATTATTTTGAGAAAAAATGAACACCTAGATCCCATCATGGATCGGGAGTAAAATCAATAACGTGATGGGGGTATATAAAAATTACACGTCTTGAAAGAGGTGTCCACTTCCATATATGGTGATTTATCATAAGGAAATCGGTAAGTTATAATTAAGTAAGTTACTTATGTTCCATCTTTTTTCATTCTGATTTTGTTGGTTCAGGTATCACTGATTCATTAGATGGAATGGCACCATTAGTAGCCTCATTTTCTCTCTTTGTTTCGTCGATTGCCCCGGTTTCTGCCTTATTCTCGGTGGCAGCCTCAACATCTTTATCTTTATTTTCACTAACGTTTGATTCCACTTTGGTTTCCGAATTTGTGGGTTGGAACTTTGCTTCCTTCTTGCTCAGATGTTTTTCCGCATCGATGAAAGCTGGCTGTCCAGTTGAAGAGAGAAGTCGTGCCCACATTCTGTCCGCAATATTTACACGATTTTGGTTCTCGGTTACCCTCTGTGTGACCATTCATATCAAGCGTATGAGAATTAACTTAGGCTTTCAAATATTGACGAAAGATGCATAAAAAAACAGGAGATATCATTACCGCAATGGGAATATAACAATGACGACCGTTTACAGGTCCAACAGTAAATCCAGTATATCCTGCCATAGCTCCATGGATACCACTCTGAGCAAGCAACGTGCAATAGACATTGTCTGCTGCATTACTTGGAATGGCTCGGATCATATATGTTGGATCTGGAAAAAGACCAGCAAGCAAATTTAAACATACATGCTCTTGTTTGAGGAGTGTTATGATGAATGTGTCAGCTTTCTTTACCGATGTACTTCAAGTTCAGCGTCTCTTTCTTTCTAGCAAGGAAATGGCCCTGCAACCAATCAATAGTTTAGCCTAGTATTGTGGTAAATGATGCAATAGTTCAATTTTTTGAGGATATGGCATGAAATTGTTTATAGAAACAAATGGTTCAGGTTTGAGTCTAGAGTTAGAGTAATACATTATCGGTGATTTTAATTTCTGTTTGTTTCTCAATGGTAGGCTCCTTAATATACAAAATGAAAATACCTAATCTGTTGTTTCGGTTTCTATTTCCAACTCTTACTGATTCTAATTCTTCTCACAGACCAATGGGTGTGGGTTTGAACATGCAGAAACAGAAAGGTACATCGATCGGCTCTTCACTTTTACACGTGCAAACTTATGTGTTCTCTATAGTAGAGAAGATAAGCAACACATCTCAACCTGTTTCTTGTTCATCACTATCATACCTTTCATATGAAACAAATCAAAGCACTAGAGAGCCATGATAATGGTAACTAAGCCGACTATCCACGTTTTAAGAAATTGACTCTCGTAAAGAGAAAGATAAGGTAGTCTTGTTTAGACTTCTTTGCTATATGAGTTTCTAAATATGGTTGAAAGTGAAACGACATGGGAAGCTCAGAAAATGGATGGTTGAAGCTTGTTAAATGGGATATTGACGAGAAATTTTCCTCCATTGGAATGTTCAAGAAGAGCAAAATAGGCGTTCCACAAGTTCCTGATATTAAGAACTTCATTTTGAGGAATTGCCATGATAATCCTCGTGCTAGAAAACTGGTATGAACAGAACTCTGGAATTGACTTAACACCACTACGGGGAGCTAAGAATGGACAAAGATGTGCACAAATATGACTTTTACTGCACTCCTTGTTAGAACTAAGTATAAGAGGGTTCATTAACCTAGATTGTTGTACCCTTTGCCCATCCCACTAAGAGGTGGCAAAGAGTGTCCATGAATTTCATAATGGGCTTGCCCCACGCTCAACGTCAACACAGCAGTGTCACTGGCTAAGAAAATGACACACTTAGTGCTATAAAGGAAACAACCAAATAGGTGATCAATTTTTTTATTCGAGATATATTTCAGATGCGATGTTTACTTAAATAATCACTTCAGCCCAAGATACTCATTTTACCAGGATAGTTTGTTGAAACTAGAATAACTTTAGAAATAAGGTTAGGACTACTTGTCACACGTTTTCAGCATAAACGATGATTTGGAATCATGGACAAGCATTAGAAGCTGCAGGATACATTGTTCAGGGGCTTGCAGTTGCTCTAGATAGTTACAACCAACCAGTTGAAGGCTTACTTCTCTACACCAAACTTGGTACAAAATTTAAGTTTAGCAGTGGAGAACATTTTCAGACCAATGATCAAACAAGATGGGTTAACAAAAAACAGAAATGGGTGTGGGTTTGAACATGCAGAAACAGAAAGACCATTAGGAGTGTTGCAGGCATATGCCCTGACTGATCACTCAGGGGGGATGGTATGTGAAAGACTAAATTCATGGGACAATACTAATATAGCTCATCTTTGCCTGATGCCACAAGGGAATCTAGAGTAAGCTTTGGAAGAAGGCATTTCCAAGCTTCAAATGGAGAATAATGAATGATCACTCAGGGGGAATGGTATATGAAAGACTAAATTCATGGAGCCATACTAAGATAGCCCTGGATGTGGACGTGAGCACACGCAGCACCTGGCCTACAGGGTGCACATGCATTGTAGCTTAATGCTGTAAGCTACTATATAAGAGTATGTCCTATAGTAGGTAAGACGAGCTTATCACACCCAAACCCTTACATTTCTCCTTCATCACTATTCTCCTCTTCATATCACACAGTAGGTAAGACAAGCTTATCACACCCAAACCCTTACGTTTCTCCTTCATCACTATTCTCCTCTACATATCACACACCATATCACTAGGAGCGCGGAAGACAGGAAGATAAGGAGGTTGTGACACTCAGGTAATATGCCAATTAGTCTATAAAAATGTTGTTAAATTTGCACAGATGAGGGCTACCTTGAGTTTCTGAGAAAGCCACATTCCAATGTCATCAAGTAACCGATTTCCAGATGCATCACGTAAAGTTGAGCTTGTCTCTATGAGTTCCTGTCCAGCCCCTTCTGCAACTACAATTACCATATGCCCATTTTCTCCTAGTCTTTTCTCAACAAATTCGTAAAGCCCACCTTCACCTTCCAAATAGAATGGTACCTCCGGTATCAAACAGAGATCCTTATGAAACAAAGAAGAGCAACAGAATCAATTAGAGATGCACTTTATAAACGTTTACAGCATGCCAACCCAGCCACCATACTAACCACATCTCTGCTTGCCAATGTGGCATACATTGCGATATACCCTGTCAAATTTGGCCATAATAAGACAAGATGCATTCCGATCCAAAAATTTAAACAGAATGTGATATGAAAGAGCTTGATGGGGAACGCGGAAACTTCAAAAACAAAAGAGCCAGGCGTCATTTTTGTTTCCACCAATCCTGCTGTGTTCTTAATTTTCACTTTATGGCTCATCACTGCTGCATTTGTGTCACAGTACTGCTAACTCTATGTGAACAAAGTGAAAAATAACACATTTTTGTGGTGTAATAAATCTGCACGGTTTCTAAATTTCACTGATAAGCCTGATTCCCCCTAATTGATACCAAAAACCAAGAAGCATTTACATTGACAGTGACACTCCATATTTACCTATAGCATGAAACACCTTTCGTGCACCCATAGTGCTAATTGTATATGTAACTCTCCCATATACAATATGAGTACATTGATTAAGTGAGAGAAAATAAGCAGAATGATATCTGCTCATGAAACAGACCATAAACTTACCACTGTATCTGCCCATCAATTTCACAAGGCCAATGCCATTTTGCACACTTTCAGCTTCTGTGTGAGCAGCATTAATGGCTCGCTGAGCTTCTTCAACAGCTGTATCAAATCCAAATGATCTGTCTATCACCTGAGTTCACAAAAATTCTAGCTCACTAGACTCAACAAACAACTCCAAACCCAAACATTCTTGCAGAAGCTTTTGCAAACACATTGTCGAGACGAATGCAAAAATAGTCATAAGATTATCGGCTTACAGCAATGTCATTGTCTATGGTCTTTGGTATACCAACAACTGCAATCTTTAATCCTCTCTTTCGCAATTCCTGTAGATCATGCAAACTAAACTACCATTTAAGTCCGCTCCTCCATATTAGAGGATCTTTTACAGAAATTGGATAAAGATTGACTCAATCACCTCGTAAATGGCATTTGCACCTTTCTGTGTTCCATCACCTCCAATGATATATACCTATCAAAAGATCTGTGTTATCTTTAAACATTTGAGGAAACAAACACTAGTAACTGTAGACTACAAACAAAAGAAGGTTTATACAACTGAAAAGGAAATTTTACTTGGTTGATGCCACGATCCTCGATACTGTTCACAATCTTCATTGTGTCATGTCCACCACGAGAGGTTCCAAGAACAGTCCCTCCACGTTTGTGGATATCATTGACTACTTTTGGGTTCAGTGGTAATGTATTTCGGGCATAGAATCCTCGATACCCTCCCTACAGATGAGAAGGCATGAGTTGCTTCTCAAATACAGCAGAATTAAGAACTACTTTCGGTCTTAATGTGAAAACATATAAAAGCAGCACTAAGCTTATTTGAAACTGACTTTGAAAACGCTTTAACACGCACACACACAAACACAAATTTAACAATTGGGGCTAAGGTACTTTACTTCAATGCCAATGATATCCCGAACACCATACTGATTCCATAGTCCACATACAATTTCTCGGATCACAGTGTTCAAACCAGGGCACAGTCCTCCACATGTAACAACAGAAGCTTTAACTTCCTCTGGTTGGAAGTACACCTGTGCGTAAGCATCAATGACTACGAGTTTGAAGGCCAAAGGAAAATTCAAGACGAAGTTTAGACAACAACTTGTTCCATGGGACCAGCTCGTCGAAAATGCCAGCCATGCCCAGGAGATTTCAAGGACGTAACAACCTTGGATAACAAAACCAGCAAAAAGAAATGTTTCATAAGTTTCTAGCAAAAACTTTCCTACATCCTGGCTACCATACATTAAAGCAAACACAAAATATAGCCTTACATTCCTTGCAACTACATCATCAGGGCCAACGAAGTAGTGCCTGGAAGACACAAAAAAGAGAACCACCAAGCACAAAAACAACTTCAGTAAGCATGATAAAAGCATCATAATAGCATGAATCAAGAGTTGACCAACCTTCCTGTCGCATACGCAGGGTTATAATTGAGAGGGCTTGGATACGTCTAAAATAGAAGCAAAGAAATAACCAATTACTTGCTGAAGAAGAATACTATCAATGAAAAAGAATGAGCTGGCGGACTAAAATAAGCCTGCAAAGAGAAATTGATAGAAACAACAAACCCTAAACCCAACTATCAATTCAAGACATGTACAACAGTTCCTTTTTACAACAGCAGTCAAGGATAATGCCTAGCCAAGCTTCAAATAATGACGTCAATCTTGACGTGCACAAAAAGAAGATAGAAATGCACAATATTTCTTTTTGATGTATCCTGAGTCAGCTTGGTACAAGATTTCTAATGTCTGAAATGGTTAAACCTTTAATATCGTATCAAGGAAAGTCAAAATGTAATACTTTCCGAACAATTGTGTCTGTTCCAGTTGATCTGACAAAGATGTAGTGACATATAGATTTGACAGGTAAGAACTTCAATCCTCTTAATAAACACTGATATACATTGGATTCATCAAAGGACGGCTCAAAATTCCTTTGTTTGATATAGGATAAAAAACTTTATAATCAAACGAAACCTTTGGGAGAATGCATAAGCATTTCGACTATTTCCAGCATGTATTAACTCGTTCTCCATGATCTTAAACTCTAATTAATAAACGGAACTTCATCAAAAGAAGACAGTTTACAAAACGCTCATGCACACAGACACACGACAGACCAACAAAATAAGAATTTGATGAATTTTAACTATAGCCAGCATGTATTAACTCATTCTCCGTGATCTTGAACTCTGATTAATCAAAGGAACTTCATCAAAAGAAGATAGTTTACAAAACGCTCATGCACACAGACACACGCAGACCAACAAAATAAGAATTCGATGAGAAACAATTTGCCGGAAAAGAGAAACGAGATTATGAAGACACGTTAAAATGGAGGCTAGAAACGAGGCCAAGGAACGTGAGAAAGGAGTCTGGAGCACGTACAGGTAGATCCGGCAAGTAGTCAGAGAGATGAGGAACGTCTTGGAAAATAGGGGGCCCCCCCGAATCCGAGTTGCTAATGGTCGGATGCACTCCAATGGAGCCATGAATCGAGCTCCGGATCACGATCAAACCGTTCCTCCTCTTCCTCTTATCATCGTTGCTGCCGCTGCGATAACTCTTTCCCTTGATGGCCAGGTGTGTGGAAGGCGGGAGAAGAGCACTTCTGGAAGCCCTAATCTGCAGTTCTCCTGCTCCTGTGCCGGCATGCGCGTTTGACCTCAGATGTCCGGAGTGCGCAGGGAAGGAGACCAGCGCGGGTGCCATGTATGAAGGAAGGAAGGGAGGGAGGGAGAGACACAGAGACGCACAGAAAAATCGAAGGGGGAAGAGATGGCAGGAGCAAGCTATGGCGAGGTCTCTCTGATTCTGCGCGGAGAGTTCTCTGCGAAGGAGAGATGCAGGAAACGCAAAGAAAGCAAAACGCAAAGGACGAGAACAAGACCCGGAAAAGCAAAACGCAGAAAAAGCAAAACGGGAACAAGAAAACCGTTTTATGGTCCAGGAAGGTTTAGGGTTTAGGGTTTAGGGCTCAAGTTTTAGGGTTTAGGGTTTAGGGTTTAGGGTTTATGGTTTAGGGTTAGGGTTTAGGGTTAGGGTTTAGGGTTTGGAGTTTAGAGATTTTTTTGAGTTTAGGGGATTTGCGTCCAAGGTTTAGAGTTTTTGCTGCTTTCTGCTGTTGCTGGAAATGACTTTTCTGAGCTGATCGGATCGGATCGGATCGGATAAAATCGGATCGGTCATGTGGCTGCTGGATTTTATGGACTCCAAATCGCGGCAGCTCAAAGGTGTTGTGTTCGCGGCTTCTGATTTCAGGACAGAGCAAGCACCGATGCAGCGTCAACGTCCAATGCGTTGCCTGTGGAGGTCCTCCCACGGGTCATTTCTCGAAGCTTTTTTGTAGGTAACTTCCCAATCTTCATAGGAAGTTGAGTACGTAGATGATGCAACGGCCTTTTGCGAAATTTCGCAGTATACATTGAAACGCCAGTTCAGTATGGCAAATTTGTCAGTTTAGCCCCAAATTATTTTTTTTGGGGGGGGATGGGGATATTCCCACGCGTGCCCCTCGACCTTCGGAAGAGCTACGGAGAAGAGTTTATATCTTTATGCTGACCTGTGATGGACACGTATCTATGGAATGGCTTTTGTTAAATAATAATCCTCGTCGTTAAGAAGACGTTTCCTAGCTCGGAAGGTTAACACCGGCTTGCCTTTAGAAGAATCCACTGGAAGAGATTAGAATATTAGTAAAGGCACGTTCAGATATTATTCCTTGCCGGTGGACAAACATATTAGCGTGATTAGGGGCGTTAATTGTAGGTGATTGAGGACTTCGATCATGGTGCTCGTAGGATTACTCCTAACTATCTGATGATTAATCCCCCCAAATTCTGATATTACTTTTAGTAATCGATCGACGCAACCCTCAAGATGAACGAGCATGAGAATTGATCCTTGAGCCTCCCCCCCCCCCCCCCCCCAGCCGTTTCATCAGCTACACATTCCCAATCTTTTTTTCCGTATCGCACGCGAGCATCTCAGCCAAAAAAAAATATTCGATAAGGATGCTCTTTCAGATCGCTTTCGAAATTATGCCAGAATTTTACTGCAGAATTTTACTATCACAGAAAAAACAAAGAAACCGATACTATCCTCGTCAAAGCAGGACAAACAACAAACGCCAGAGGATCGAGAGCGAGGTGAATCCATGCATCGATCTCGATCGAATCCGAATCGGAACGTGACGATTAGGCTAGAAGGGCAATCAAAATCCTGATCATCCGGACGAAAGACAAAGACCAGAAATCATCCGCAGTAACATTCCACTCGTGCTCATTCTGCTCCGTTTTGCTCCGATCGGGTGCATACAGAAGAGAGTGATCTGCCATAACCTCGATCGAATCCCCACCGAACGAAATCTAGAAGAAGTCAAATGTGGCCCGGTTCGGTACCGAGGCACACCATTCCGCAGTTTGTTCCGGTTTGGTGCCGAGGCTGAAAACGGGGTTAGTTCATCATCATCGTTTCGTCCCGCTTCGGTACCGAAGCTAACCTGCATCCCGCTTCGGTACCGAAGCTCACCTGCGCCCTGCTTCGGTACCGAAGCTGACGCGCGCCGGCATCGTCCTCATTCTGCCCCGCTTCGGTGCCGAAGCTGACATGCGCCTCCCCGCTTCGGTACCGAGGCTGACAGCGCCATCGCCGCTCCTGTGCGAAGAAAACCGCGTTCTCTTCTTTCTGTTGCTTCGAGCCATGCCTTCCCCCCTTCCTCCTCCTCCTCCAGGCCTCGTTTCGTTGCCTTCATCGTCGCGCAGCAGCCGTTCAAGTTCGCGCAGACTTCGAGCTCCCTGTCGAGGTATTTTCCGCAGCTTTTCCATCACGCCTCAGCCTTACGAGACGTAAGCGATTTCTGTTCTTTTCCATTTTCTCGCAAACGGTGGAGTATTGCATTCCGCGTTACTTAATCCTGCTGGTCATATCCATCGTTGGTTCATCCCCAAAGTTAGCTCTTTGGTTTGAATTCTTGCCGTTGAAGTTAAGAGTTTCTATACGTTCTCAGAGTAAGCAATGGATATGCACCATTTGCTGATGCCTAAGCATTTGTAATCTATCCTGGAAGATTATGACGACAAAGAAGATGCCGATGGGCATACCTGATGGGAGATCACCAACAGAAACGGAGATAGTTTGGAAAGGTGATCATGATTCTATCATGATTAATGATGAGAAATGGTAAACAAAAAGAGAAACTCAGGAAAAAAGGCGATGAAGAGGAAGTAGAAAAAGAAGAAGATGATGATGATGATGACGATGGTGACGGCATAAGCATGTTTTGAAGTTCGACCATGAACAGAAATAGAGGGATTTGTCTTCAGGAATAGCAACAGTGATACAATTCTAGGCAAAAGCAAAAGTGATCATGTAACGCAACAACTTGATTCATCTCAGAAGCTTGTATCAGATGTTGTAAATGTACGTCAGAACCACAAAGCTATATTATCACAAGTTGTAACTAGGCATCAGGATCGGATACTACCAGAAGTATTCATTCTGCACCAAAAGCCTATATTTCCAAGACTGTTGGTTTCACGCTAAAAGTCTATACGCGTCGTGGCTCCTCGGAGCATCGTGCATGATGCTCCACCACATTGTGCATGGTGCGCATTGCGCGACTCTTTGTTCCATAGTGTGTGGTCTCGGTTGCACATGTTGAGCTTGTCTCTCAACATTCCCCCTCAACATGTGCATGAGGTCCACATGCACCAGAGTGAGCTTGTTCGTCTCCTTCCTTGTTTTTTTACTCTTCTGCAATTGAGGAATCGGGTTGGTCGATTCATAGTTGTTCCTACAAACAATATTTTTTGGTGTCGAGTTATGTCGGTCTTATCTGCACGATCTGGGAGCCAGATCAATCCATGTGTATGTCATGTTGTTTAACTATGTGTGTAGTTGTTTAACTATGTGTATGGTGTGTCAAGTTTTAATCTTTTATGCGAAAATCTAGGGGTCATAGACCAAATAGAGTTTTTCTAACTAAGCATACAATTTCTATGCTTCAATGAATGTAGTCAGTAGAGATCAATATTGATCTGTATTTGAATCTTAAACACCAATCAAGCTCTATTGCTGTACATAAGCCTAAGACACTGAGTAAAGACATTTAGTTTTGTCTTTTGCTTGGTATCTTAGGCTTATGTACAGCAATAGGGTTATTAATTAACCAAATCAGGGTTACTATACGTCTCGTTGGTATGAGCTGATGTCAAGGTCATTTTTGCTCTATTTGTTAGGGTCCTGGTGGGAATCAGGCCTGGTTTTGGGTGTGGTAGCGGATTTGGAGCTTCTTCAACTAGGCTTCCGTAGTTGCAGTTATTAATCTGCGTCAACTAAGAGAACGAAAGATTATCGTTATCTTGCAGGCTTGTGCTCGGCCATGTATCTTGCATTACCCCAAAATTTTTTTATCTTTTGCACAATTGGCTTTGAAATGTTAAGTGTGAATACAAACTTAATTCAAACGTATTTCCTGTCTTCTAAGGCCGGAAAACTTCAATTGTTGCACTATTTACATCTACTTGTTTCCTTACAAAGTGGACTTGGGCAACGAATCTCTTGTCAACTCTGAGTTCTGATTGCAATGATGCCATAGTCGCTTTTGTAACATGCCGAATGAACTCATTGAAATTTAGGTGCATGTTTTTTCTTAGTAAAAAGGAATTTGTATGCTTTGATGTTGAAAAGCAAGTGATACAGCAATGTTTGTCTGGGGAATCTGGCCAGCAGGTTTGGCTGAGTCCTTCACAACGAAGGTATGTTTGCCTGATTATGGGTAGCACTGCTACCATTCCTCTTTGGTTCAGTTTGGAGCGATAGGTTCATATCTCCTCAAAGATTGCAGTTATCGTGTGCTTCACCGAAACGAAGATTGTCTGTACAAGCTGATGAGAGAGCAGAGGCTTACGGTAAATGAGGCGATTGCCCGGTAGTTTCTCCCCCTTCTTCTGATTGTTTCCATATATACAATGGGGTAAGACAACAAAAATTGATGGTGAGGACCATGTGAAAATGAGATGGTATCACAGGAGGCAACTTTCTTAACAACTATGTACAGACATAGAGGAAGAGTACATAGTTGTCAGTGAAATACATATCCTTTTTTGCTGTTATGGCAACCACTTTTGGATTTTATAGACTTTTCTTGGCTCTTTCTTTTGTTGAAGGATCTTTACATTGGCTTGACTTTGGAATGCTAAAGTGTGTTTGCATTTTGGAGATGTGTGTGTACAACAAGCATACATACTTCCAGTCATTCCTCGGAATGGGGGTAGATAGATATACACAAACAACAGTTGTCCATAAAAAAAGCTGCCATGGCTTATGTCATGATTCAGATCTCGGCGGAGCTCTGGTTTTTTGTCTTTGCTCACGCTTGTATTTTCCGCAGAGCTTGGTATGTACATTACAGGCCATTTGGCATACATGCATGTATGCAATACATACATGACATTTTGTTCGGGAAGCTTCTTGTAGGGAATTGATGGATAGAAACAATCGATCGATCGGATTGCGATGGATCGATCCAGTCGATCTGATTTGTGTGATGGAATGATGCATCGATCCATCGATCGGATTTGTGATGGAACAATGGATCGATCCATCAATTCGATTGAAACAACTTCATGATGTCAGAGCTTACCTCCATTGATGCTCATCTCTCCTACTCCTAGAGCTCTTTCTCCTCCTCCTCTTAAGACCTCCCTTGATGATCAAAGAAATGTCTGCTGCTGTTGTTGTTGCAGGGGAATGAACCACCTCCGATCTGATCTGATCCGATGCGATCCAACGCCGACCTGATGCTCTCCATGGCTCGAGGAATCGCTAACAAGATTCAATCAAAACTCGTGAGCTCCAAAGAAACCTTCTTTTTACTTACCCAGATCCCATTATTGCTTGTTTTCCCCTGATCACACAACACACACAGATCCCATTATTGCTTGTTTTCCCTTGATCACACAACACACACACACACACACACACACACACACACACACACACACAATGGCAAGCTCTTGCAAATAAAAAAGCACATCAAAGCAGCCATGCATGATGATGCATCACAGTAATACAATTCTAAGAAGTAAGAATCCTGATGTTGCAGCTGCAGAATCTCTCTCTCTCCCTCTCTCTACAAAGCATTAGCATGAGAAGAGAGAAAGCACAGCCAAGGATTTCCAGTTGCAGATGATGGGAAATGGATGCGGGATTGGGATTGGGATTGGGATTGGGTTGAGCTTGTGGGGGTAACAAGCCTGAATCAGATAGAGTCAACCGGATTGGAGATTTTTGGAGGGATTGTGGATTCGGATATAGATGCGTTGTTTGATTGGGGGATCAGAGATGAAAGGGGAAAGACTCTGGGCTGTGCTCTCTCTCTTCTATTGCTAGTGCTGCAGAAGAAACGCTTCATTGCTTAGCCCCCCGGAGGAAAAGGAAAGCAAAGGGAAAGGAAAGGAAAGGAAGTGGGCAAAGATCAGGAAAACCCAAAACACGAAACAGGATTATGGGTCTTTCCTTCCTCCGCCATAGCCATCAGGAATGCGTGTGCTTAAATAGAGAGAAAAGAGGAGGGAAGAATGCACAGGAGTTTCCTTAATGGGCAATGACCGGTTGTGGTCTGCTCCGCTCTTTTCCGCTTTTCCCTGTACCGTTCAATACAGAATAGCAGAGTCCAAAGCGGCGGCAAAGAAGCAAGAAGACGCAGGAAGAAGAAGAAGAAGAAGAAGAAGAAGAAGAAGAAGAAGAAGAAGAAAGCAGAAAGCAGAAAGCAGAAAGCAGAAAGCAAAGCAGAAAGCAGAAGAAGAAAGAAGAAAGAAGAAAGAAGAAGAAGAAGAAGAAGATCCAGTCAATTATATGCATGGCAACAAACAAACAAACAAGCAAACAAACAAACAAAAACAAACTGCCTTTTTTTGTGCTTCCCTTAGGGATCTGATCTCATGTGAGTTTGAGTGAGTGAGTGGAATTTCATAGTGCAAAACTGGCCATCAATCAATGTGAAAAGCAAATGTAATCTAATGTCCAAGTGGTGGGGGGGTGGAAGCTCCACAGAGGGCACGACGATCGGAGCTGACTGCTGGAACACAATGCATACAGATACAGATATAGATACAGATACAGATACAGATACAGATGATGAATCACGAAGGAAGGAAGGAAGGAAGGAAAGAAGGATGGATAGATGACGACAGTGATGACGATGATGGTGCCCAGTCGCAAAGAAGAAGCAGCAGCAGAAGCAACAGAAGAAGCAGAAGCAGAAGCAGCAACAAGCCAGAAAGGCTACAGCTGGAAGAGGTGCTAGCTATAGCTCAGGGAGGGCAAAGGCAGGCACTGCATCTGCTAACATGTGTTTGTGTCGGATACCATCTCGCAATTGGCCAACTACTACTGCTGCTGCTGCTGCTGCTGATGCTGCTACTGTTACTGCTATTGTTGCTGCTACTGCTACTGCTATCTGCGATCTGCTACTGTTAGTAATGGTTGGTGGGCCGCCATATCCACGAGAAGTTGGTTAGTTGGTCTCGCTTCGAACGAGTCAAGCCGAATCTGTGAAAAATGGGATTTGTCTGTCTCATCACTGGATGGGATAGGCTGCGGTGGGATGGGATGGTCGAGGGCCCAGCCACCATCGCACCAATTGAGCCGAGCACGTGGCCGAAACACGACCATGCCTTTTCCAGACCACAACCCTAAACCCTAAACCCTAAACCCTAAACTCTACGCCCTAAACCCTAAACCCTAAACTTTGAGCCAACTCGCGCATTATTGAGTTTTGCGTGGTGTGGTGCGGTGTTAACAGCATGCATGCACTGCCTGCTTTTTTCTCTTTTTTTTTTTCCCCTTCTTTAATCGGGCATGCTTCGCTTAACATGTTAAGTAAAAACCACGATAATCCCACGGGGGCCGATGTCGCTTAAAAGAAACGTAAGATTCCGCCGCTCCTGTTCGGATTTTATTTTTGTTTCTCACCGATTGATCCTGATCGACTCCATTACTATATCCGATTAACGAAAGTTAGCAATATTAGAATCTAATCAGTTAATTCACGTGTTCATTTGGTGTTAATCGATCAGTCAATCGAGCGTCAACAATCAATCGAGAGTTAATCAATCCATCGAGAGTTAATCAATCCATCGAGCGTTAATCAATCGCTTAATCTGATGTTAATGGAGTTTGCAATGAATTGATTCGGTTAATCGAGCACAGTTGATAGTTTTGGGCACAGGTTTTTCTGGGCACGATTCTCCCATTTGTTTAGAGAGAATCAACATCATTAGCAGGGTGTCGATTATGTCCGCGTCCGCGCCCTCGGACGGATCGAAGGTGCGAAACCGAGGCCGGCAAACGAGAAAAGCGAGGGTGGGTTGAGCGGACGGACGAAGAGAAAGATTCGCGTTCCGTCCGCTTTTGTCCGATTTGTCGCCTTCTTCCCTTTGTCCTCTTCTTCTGCTTCTGCTTCTGCTTCTGTTTTGCTTCTTCTGCTTCTCTCGATCGCGAAGCAGAATTGAGATTCTTGAAACCGCAGTGTGAAACCGTGCCCACCAACATTGGACCGATCGTTGCCTCAGCTCTGACTGCTCTCTGTCTCGCGTGTCTTTGGTTGCCGACTATAGTTTATCCGACCTTTGAAGTTCTACAAATGATCTCGAATCTGTAACCTTGGGAACCAAATCGGAAAGCTGATTTTAAATGGCTTAAAAAGGCAGGAGAATCTTTACGACCGCGGACGAGCACATACAATTATTTGGATTGGTGTGAACATTTCTGGTGCCTCAGAAGTTTGACGTATGTAAAGGGAACTAGCTACTTCCTTTCATTTGGGTATCTTGTGAAGGTTTGTTTTGGTGAGGCTAGGCCCCTTTTATCGAATCAGTTTGTTAACATTCAGGGGTACAACCCAATTTAAATATTATGTGGTATGAGATAGAAATGATCTTTTGAATTTATCTCCGGTCATTTGCTTGGGTGTGGTTAAGTGCTGTTAAACACCTTTAGTCCATTCTATATTCTCTCTAAACTTGTTGACCATTAGTAAACCCTTTACAGTGTGCAGTACCTGACTTCGTTATGTTTCTATGCCAAATATCATGACCAACATCTTCACCTACTGATTCGAGCTTTGTCGAGGCTTGATTTGTTTTGGGAAAGTCCATTGAAATAAGAGACATTCCTTAATGAGTTAAGGAGAATATAAGTGTCATATAAACAAGTTTCACACTTACAACCTTAGCTATATAGAGTCAATTGGTCTAGCCAATGGATTGAACATGAAATTATAATATTATTTATATATATATAAAGCTAATATTTCTTTTTAAAAGCTTATGCATACAGGACCCTCTTCTTGCATGCAGAAGTTTTGGGAATGTATAAATACATAGGTTCACCTTGATCCCAGTCAAGGTGAATAAACTGTCACGAACATATACAAAAGAGCGAAACAAAGCTAGGTATTTGTCTGTGACAGTAGGTTGTAAAGAAATGCAAAGACGATATTAGAAACCACCGTGCTTTTTAATGAATAGGGCAGGGGGGTTAATTTGGAATAGCTTTTCTCTGTGCCATTTTTGGTCTACAACTTGCGAAAGGGTTAACGCATTTTCCTGATCATCTTGAAAAGCCGCTTCCAAAATATCGAACAAATTCAGAATGCCATGTGTTGAACTGAAGGGAGAATTTGGAAAATCGGTTTTCCCTTTGCAGGGTTATGTACTAGCACTCTTACTTGATGGATAGAAAGAACAATACAAGATGGGAAACTACCCTAAACCCTAAACTCTAAACTCTAAATCCGAAATCCTACACCCTAAACCCTGAATCCCTCTGTAAATCATGTGTGGTAAGTGCTTCATGATTCTCGCTTTAAGACCATCCTTTTCCTTTTTTTTCAGAAATGTATGTTTGTATTAAAAAACAACATCACAATACAAAAAAAACCCGTTTTGTCGAAATTACTTTGAAAGCAACAATTTCACGAGGTTAACCTTCTAAGGTGTTTTAATATTGAATGACATAAATCTAACTCTTCTTGGGGATAATGTTTCCATATATCACAATTGTGAAAATTGTCGGATCCACTTTCCTCTTATCCTACATAATCGTGAAAATAGCCAAATCAGCTTTCTTTTTAACCAACATAACTATGAAAAATTGCCAAAAATCAACCATCTTTCTATCCAGCATAACTGTGGAAAACTGCTCGATCGACTTTCTTTCTATCCAACGTAATTGTGAAAAACCGCCAAATCAACTTTCTTTCTATCCAACATAATTGTGAAAAACCACCAAATCAAACTTCCCATCCTGGAAAACTGCCCAGATCAACTTTCTTTCTATCCAACATAATTGTGAAAAACTGCCAAATTTAACTTCACTTTTATCCTTCACAATTATGCAAATTGCAGAATCCAAACTTTTCTTTTCCTCCTCCTCCTTCTCCTTCTTCTTCTTCTCCTTCTTCTTCTTCTTTGGGGATTCTGTCTCAGAAAACGCAGCTTCTCCCACCTAGAAAATGGCCAATTCGTTGTATGATTTCATATAGATCATCATTGATACAGAGCTGCCCGCTGTGAGGATAAAGGCTTCCAGTAGTCCAGCTCGACTCTGATCCAATCTGATCTGCAGTGACAGATTAACAAGTGCCGTAATCTGAGCAACTTCTCGTGCATTTTTTAAATGCAAATCGTTTAAGCTGTGAGGATTACAGGGCATTCCCTTCTCGATCTGTGGAGTGAAGAAAAATGGGCCCTTGGTTCTGAGATTTTTCCATCTCTGCATAAAAAGGTTAGCTTTGCTGCTTTGCTCCTGTTACAGCAATTCCTTCGGAGGCAAGTCTCATATCAAGGGTAGCTT
Source organism: Azolla pinnata (assembly GCA_037176905.1). Taxonomy (NCBI): domain Eukaryota; kingdom Viridiplantae; phylum Streptophyta; class Polypodiopsida; order Salviniales; family Salviniaceae; genus Azolla; species Azolla pinnata. Next base: position 59,461 of record JBBBWG010008668.1, on the reverse strand, counting down.
CAAACCGTTGTTAATTTGGAAAACACTCCATCGCTTGGAGCTCTTATGGGTTCAGGGTTTCGGGTTCGGGGTTTCAGGTAAAAAACCTAAAACCAGGGGGTGAGAACCGGTACAGGCCCAAACCTCCACCCGACTGCGAGAATCGGAAGATGAATGATCCAGGAATGCTTCATTGCACAGCAAATGTGGTTTACGATGACATGTTGTCACTGAATGCTAAGTTTTGCAACCGGATTGCCGTCTTGGATCTTATAAAATCGTGTGGAAGAGAGAAAAACATAGCGAGGGCACGAGCAATCCAAGCCGAGGTGCTCAAGGGTAAGCTGCTTGTGAAGGATGTCTATATCGCCAGCGCTCTCATCACGGCATACTTCAGATGTGGTTCACAAGGGGAAGCGCAGCAACTGTTTGAACAGCTTCATGAGCGGAATGTCGTGACATGGAATGCGCTGATTTCTGGATATGCCAAGATTGGGCTCGGTGATGAGGCATTGAGATGCTTTGCGCGGATGAAAAATGATGCCGGAGTCTTTCCGAATGCGGTAACTTACATCTGTGCATTGAAAGCTTGCGGGCTTGTCGGATCTCTTCAGATCGGCGAGGCTGTACATGCTGAGGTAAAGAAGAGAGGCTTATTGGAGAAAGACGTTGCACTTGGCACTGCGTTGGTCGACATGTATTCGAAATGCGGTTCTCTAGAGAAAGCACGAGAAGTTTTCCAACAGCTTCCCGAGCGGAATGTTGTGTCGTGGAGTGCACTCATCGCCGGATATGCCCAAAATGGGCTAGGTGATGAAGCATTGGAATGTTTCAAACAAATGACGCTTGCAGGGGTGAATCCAGATGCGATAACTTATATCTGTGTCCTAAACGCTTGTGGCATCGTGGGATCTCTTGAGATTGGAGCAGAAATACATGCCGAGCTCAGAAAGCAAGGTTTGCTAGAGAAAGATGGCGTGCTGGGTAATGCGCTCGTGGATATGTACTCCAAGTGTGGCGCTCTGACTGAGGCACTAGAAGTGTTTGAAGAGCTCCCGGTGCGAAACATTGTGACATGGAACGCCATCATTTCCGGTTATGCTCAAAATAAGCTTGGTAATGAAGCCTTGCAATGCTTTGAGCGAATGAAAGATGCCGGGGTCTTCCCAGACGCAATAACATACACATGCATTTTGAAATCCTGTGGCATGGTGGGGTCTATGGGGATCGGATGGTATGTGGATAGTGAGCTCAGAAAGCGAGGGTTGTTAGAGAAAGATCCGGTGCTCGGAAATGCATTGTTAGACATGTACTGCAAGTGTGGAGCGATGGAGGAAGCAGAAAAAGTATTCGAGCGACTTCCAGAACGGAATAGCATAGCTTGGAATGCCCTCATCGCTGGGTACGCCAGACATGGGCTGGGTACGAAGGCGCTGGAGTGCTTTAGGAAGATGAAAGATGCAAATGTTTGTCCCGATGTCAGCACATATCTTTGCATGCTGAGAATTTGTATCGCCCTTGAGTGTCCAGAGATAGGAGCGGAGATTTATGCGCAGGTCAGAAATGAAGGGTTGCTATGGGAAGAGAATGCCATTCTTGGTACTGCATTGGTGGATATGTATGCCAAATGTGGTTCTTTGGAGAAGGCACAAGAAGTATTCGATGAGCTTCCCGTGCAGAACGTCATGTCTTGGAGCTCCCTGATCGATGGGTACTCCCGGAAGGGACTCGGGGAAGAAGCGTTGGCATGCTTCAGTCGAATGAGAGATGCCGGGCTCCATCCAGACAAGGTAACTTATCTCTGTGTGTTGAAGGCTTGCAGCCTCGTGGGATCCGTGGAGACGGGGGGAGAGATAGATATGGAGGTCAGGAGGCAAGGGCTATTGTATAATGACATTGTGCTCGGAAACGCGGTGGTGGACATGTACTCCAAGTGTGTTGAGCTAGAGAAAGCGCGGCAAGTGTTTGAGCAGCTTCCGGAGAGAAATGTGGTGTCGTGGAGCGCCCTCATGGCTGGGTATTCTCAGTTAGGTAAAGCTGGCGCGGTTTTGGAGATGTACATCAGAATGCGGGCTGAACACGTTGCGCCGAATTCGTTCACCTTTGTCGTTTCGCTGAGCGCATGTTGTCACGCGGGGCTTCTAAAAGAGGGAGAACAACTGTTTGGTGAGATGTGGAAGGTTTCTTGCGTCGCTCCCGCGGCACAACACTACGCTTGCATGGCAGATCTATTCGGCCGCGCGGGATGCGTAGACAAGGTGGGAGTCTTGCTCGACGCAGTACCACGGTCTGACTATCCTCTCATACTCCAGAGTATATTGGGTCCTTGTGGGAAATGGGGCAATGTAAAGCTTGGGAGGTGGGCATTTGATGAGCTAGTACGATTGGATGCCGAGTGTAGCGCCGCATACATCTGCATGGAGAATATATACGCGTCGGCCGGGATGGAATCGTCGCCAGTGCATGTATCGTGACCACAAGGCGGGGCTCCTGTTGAAGCATCAAGTGTGCATATCTTTGTGGGCGACGAGGCAAGAACAAAATCGTCGCGAATTGGGTATCAGACATGTCGAAGCGACTAAAATGCTTGTGCTTGATCACCCTCCCTGTCAAGAGAAGATTTAGATTCCGTCATCGGAACTGGCAAAGACCCCGAAATATTGGCGAGTGAGACTGTCGATGCTTATGACTTCCATTGTAAGTTTTTCGCGCGATGACCATCAAGAAAAATGAGGGCGAAGGCTCGTATTTAGAACCTCATCGGGACCCCGATAAGAGACCTTTTCCATGCTCAGTAAGGGAATGTGTGATATAATGGCCAATTCCGATCGTGAATATGTATTCGAACAGTCATGCTCAGCAACCATCCCTAAGGTTCCAGCAATCGCCAAAGCAACACTTGAAACCCTCCTCATTGAGCTCAAATCTGGTCTCTCTTTTGGAGCTGCTGAGAGCGCTGCATGTTCTCTGCGGACTGGGGAGTTGGAATAAAATCGATTATGCGAGAAAGCAGGAATTGGCAACAAGTCTAGTTTGGTTCGAACGAGTTAAGCAAAGCTCAAGCCAAACCAGTTAATCATAAACAGCTGAAACAGGTTCCCAGACCTACGATGAGCTTGCTTTTGAGGCTGTAAATGCTTAGCCGGATGAGGCGGATTCATTCATCAAGCTGTTAAGGTCAATTCTAAGTTGGATTAAACAGGAGATCCTTATCACAAGGCAGCATATCATGCAAATCGATGGCGGAAACGTATGACTTGTCTACATAGTAGTCAACACATCCACAAGACCATGATTCAGTGCTATCGATAAGCCCTAAAAGCTGGAATCGGATTGGAACTAACTAACTAAACGGAGCCAGTTTTGGGGATCGAACCGTTGTGAGCCGAGTTTCGAAGCGGATAATGGCTGTTTTTTCGAGCTCCCGAGCCGAACAGTTCTTTGAGCCTGAAGAACGGTTTTTTTTTTCTTTTGGTAGCATTGAAAAGGGAGTTGAATCTCGCACATTGTTGAAAACATGAAGCAAAGCAGTAGCAAAAAACATTGCCATTTTTATTCTGTCATTTTTCATGATTGCATAGAAGCAAGCAAAATGTAGAGAATGGCGCAAGGATATATATCCCACATACTAACCAAAGCTTTCTTTTATGGGCTATATTAAGAACCCAGTGCTTGGTCTCTGATCAGCTGTGAGGATGATGGCTACTTGTAGTCTAGCCTGGCTACAACTTCTTGAATCTCTTGGGATAGAGAGATATGCCTTGATCTGAGCTTCATTTCATTTTGCAGCTTATCAATCAATCAATCAAGATTTGCTAACTTCTCAATCAAATCAATCAAGATTTGCTAACTTCTCAATCAATCAATCAAGCTTTGCTAACTTCTCCTCCAGACTTGGCACAAGTTTCCTTGTGCCTTGACCCGAGCCTTCATTCCTTTGCGAACTTCCTGAATTACTTCCCGAGACTTTGCCAACTTCCTGAATCACTTGGGATAGAGAGAGAGTATATGCCTTGATCTGAGCTTTTCATTCATTTTGCAGCTTCTCGATCAATCAAGCTTCGCTAAGTTTCCTCATGCCTTGATCGGAGCCTTCATTCCTTTTGCAGCTTCTCAAAACCAAGCTTTGCTAACTTCTCGTCGTAGACTCGACAGAAGGGAGGCCAGACTATGACACACCAAAGCCTCCATTACTGAGGAAAACAAAAACCAAGCCGATTGATGTCAGTGGATTTCGCTGCGAGAATCATTCGATCGCTCGACGCATTGTTGAGCTCATTGCTCAGTGATTTCAATTTCATCCTCAAATCTGAAAAATCAGAGAAACGACCAAATACGTACATGTACAAGCATACACGTACGTATATACGTACGCATGTATACGTATATATGCGTGTATACGTATTTGTGTATGC
>JBBBWG010008668.1:36243-54967 GCA_037176905.1 Azolla pinnata | reverse complement strand
TACATGTACAAGCATACACGTACGTATATACGTACGCATGTATACGTATATATGCGTGTATACGTATTTGTGTATGCATATATTTGTACACATGCTTCGGAGGAGACGACCAATACTGAAGAGAAGACAACGAGGAGGGAAGAAGAAACAGGGGATCGGCAGAGCGCCATTGCAGGTTGGGATTCCTACTGCAGAACTAAAAGAAATCCATATCCCATCTTGTCATTGCTCTTCTCTTCGTTTCTCCTGTAAGGCTTTCAATACAGGTCCTCGGTTTTGTTTTTTCTTTTGGGTATTCAACCTGCCTTAGTGATTTGATCCGCCCCATTCCCCCCCTCCCCCAATGTTAGAGCGCTGCGTGAATTCGTGTTTTCTGCTACCCTCATCGATGAGAACAGGGATATGAAGTCTTAAATGCATCACGCCATGAATGCAATTCAGACTAGAGCTCATGAGTATTTTGTTTGGTTTTTGTCCCTTCTTTTTCCTGACCAGTTAGAAGTAGATCCTAGTCCATATCTTGTGAAAACAATGTTTCTCTTTGCGGAGAAAGGCTTAAACAGCTACCAGAACGACATGCAAGTCGGATTTAACTAGTTATTTATGTAGGGAAACCTATAGATCAGTGTAAGGACTTTACGTTTCTGGTTTTTAATTTCGATTTTCTTTTTCAAACAAGTACCGAAATCTGGATCTAAAATACTGGAAGCATGAGTAGTTGGTACCTTAAACAGAGATTAACTCACGGAACCAAGGCCCTCTATCAGGGCCAGAAATGTTAAGTACAATATTCTAGATTTATAACCAGTGCAGTATGAATGCATCATCTAGATATTCTTTATACTACATTTCTGGCGGCATAAAAAAATGGAAGACGTGCCAGCTCCTTTCAGAAATTCTATCACGGGTGATGGTTATGATGATGGCGAAAATGACTGTAATCATCTGGAGCATGATGGAAACTTGATGAGGATGACAACGATGTCAATGTTCACAATAATGATGACATTGACGAGGGAGCCAGTTGCGGATTGATACTAATACTTATGGTTGATCTTTTGTTCTGGCCTTAGCTACTTCAGCCCCTTAATGTTTTGTTGTATATATGACGACTTTAAGAATCGTTCAAAGTCAAAATTTACCGTGTTATAAATTGAAACTATGATGAATGGTTTTCTTGTTGCAATGGTTGAAAACATTCTGTAGGTTTGGAAAACAATCCAAACATGTTTTTGTACGTCCAGGCTCATGTAATATCTCTCTATTCTGGATGTTGATCCCCGGTATCCTTGCTATGCCCAAAATATTTTCTGTTGTGTTGTACACTGAATGTGCTACTCTTGGTTGAGACTTCTCTAAATCACTGGTCTAGCTTCTACTACTGGTAGTGTGTTGGAGATCATTATAGGGATCATACATATGTTTGTACATCTTTCTTACTTCGTGGATCGTACGATATGTATACTAGATTTGTGCTTGTGAACTAAGTCCTCGATTTTAAATTCTGCAAGCCATCAATGAGCACATTTCATAAGCATTTTTATCGTCCCAACCGTGGTTTCAGCTTTAATAGATGAATGACAACATTGCTAGAAATAAAAAATTGGGTCTCCTTGTGCAGCTTCAAAACTGCTCCATAACTAGTGGTATACAGACAATGGCTCTTATGTTCCACTTGCCGTTAATTTTTCAATGGTTGAGTTTCTCTTATTCGTTGTTCCTGCTATTTTCTAGTTATGGATGGAGAGCAGAATCGCACCAGCTCACAACATTCCCAGGTAAAACATTTTGTAAGGGAGTGTTTTCTAAGGCAAAGGGGTTTTTAAAGACATTTGCTTCTGAAAGCAATTGAAAACCTGTGGATAAATTCTATAATTATGATTGTGACATGAATAAGTGATGTTCATTTTCAGGACAATGGTGCGCCAAATTTCCCAGTTCCTGGAAAGCAGTTTTCAGAGACGATTCAGGTTCTATGTTGCTTTTTGACAATACTATTTACATACTTATCTTCTCCAGAGCACTCTGATCAATACGGTATTTGTTTGTAGGGTACACTGACCGAATTTACGCTGTGCAGCTATGATGATTTCATCTTCGTAAGCTCTCTCTAATGTAGAAAAATCTCCCTTTGTGCTCTCTTTATGAGATTTTTGACTGTGTATGCAACATGGGTCTACAGGTACTAGCTACACAAGTCTCAAAGCTTGGAACGATGCTAGAAGCAAGGTTAGCCAGTTGGCCTCCTAATTCATATATATACGTGATCAACAATTAACCCATTTTTTTCAAGCTCGAGATCCTAACATTATGATATTCTCCTGGAAGTAGCGTGGGCTAAAATATTTGGTGCAAAAAATGAAGCAAAAAATTCTCGACCTCCAAATCAATTTCCTATAATGTTCACTGTGCAAGACATACGTAATTCGTATTCTGTTTGAAGGGTTCTGGAGTTTTCTCCAGTTCATTTGTATGCGTTTTGCGATAGATACCCTATGCATAGATAGCCATGACTTGTAGTCATGAACAATATTAGAATTTGGAGGCATGTTAAGGTACATTGCCACAATCATGAACATTAAAAATGTTGTTCTGCCAAAGCCTTTTTGAAGTATTTTCAGGCTTGTTAGTTTGAATAACAAGTGTGTTGATTTAGTGAAGCCATGAATGGTAAAAAATATCACTAAATGCAAAGTTTCTGTAAGGTTCATGAAATGGAACGTTCTATTGCAGAAAGGAGCAGGCATATGGTGGTCAGCCCACATTCAATATAAATGTCCTTCTGGGCAAACGTGACGAGGTTAGTTTTTACTTCTCTTTCTATTTTCATTGCCCATATTCAACTTAAATGCACTGGGCAAATGCGACTAGGTGAGCTTTTGCTTCTCTATGTTTCTGTGTCCATTACTTAAGCAACAATGTTTTGTGATACTTATGCATGCAGCCAATGTTGCAAGCGTGTGCAAGACAACTTATTGAACACATAAGGTATGCATTTTTCTGTAAGGCCATAGTCTTTGGTCCTTTTTTCTTTTTTCTAAATTACACTGAGGATTGGCGATTAGAATGTTTTTAACTTCATATTAGTTAATGCTATTGTGCAGTAATGCTGGTCAATCAAGGCCTTTGTTTCTTTCTCTTGGATTGAAAGATCATTCCACGGTGAGTCTGGGCGAGAGCTCTTTTTCTTTAAAGTAGAAATTTTCTTTATGTTATGGTTCTTACTGTTCAGCCCATGTTATTCTTGCGACAGGAAACCATAAAGGCAATTGTCGAAACCATTATTGCAAACAAGATATGGTGAAAGACTCCATGTTGGTCACTGTATTGGTTGATTCAAAGTTTTAAGCTGACAAGATCCTCTACACCAGTTATGGTTATAGATAACTTGCAATGCCTGATATTTCTTCATTATGTAAATCAAACAGAAGAAATTTGTTTTTAAGGGGTCCAATTTGGTTTATGTAGTCATCCAGTTTTTTCCAATATTGTTCTATTTGGGGAAAACTGTCCTCTTACACCAAAATTTGTTCTATTTGGGGAAACTCATTCCTCTTACACCAAATTTGTTCTATATGGGGAAACTTGTTCCATTTACGCCACATGCTTTGAAATTGTGTGTATATGTACTGAAACCTGATGCTACTCAAATCTTTTATTCCTTCTCAGTATCATGTTGGCTAAAATTTGCTAAAAATGTGCCTGGTATCATTGTCGAAGAATGGCAAGAAATTTGTATGGGTAATTATTTGCTATCATGGTATGCAACTCTTCAAGGTATGCATATCATGTCTTCAAGGGAAAACCTATTGATTGCAAGTTCTTTTCGTGCATGTTATGTAGAACTTGTAAAGTCATGCATACGATCGTCTAACCAAAGTTCTCCCTACCTAACATGCTCATCACTTACATGACAATATTTCTTAAGATTTTTATCACAGCTTCATGCCCCCTTCAAGTATGCTTGTTAGGAATGATCTTTGGAATCGCGTTACATTCCAGGAATGTGCAATAGCTATAGACCTAGGTGCAGATATTGGCATTTTGCTAGTTTGGAGACTTATCCATTCGTAGCAATAATTACAATGGATTTTCATGTGTGAATGCCATGCAGAAAACAGAAATAAAGCATTGGCCGGAACAAAACAATACCAGGCTTCCTAGTATAATTATTCTCCATATGCTCCATATGGAACAATCCAATTTCCAATTTCAAAACTTTGAATATTGTGGATTCAGGTTTATCTTGGTAATTATTATCGTGCACACTGGATCATGATTGAGCAGTACCCTTGTTATTCCTCAAAACATCTCTGTATGTTTTGTCAATGTTCATTCTAGGCATTGCAACTACGGTCATGAGCACAGAACGTGGTGAGGCTCATTGGCCATGGTGTCCCTACATGAAAAACTGTTAAACATACTGTTGTTTCTAAAACACGAGGCCCAAACATTCACGAGATTTTGCTCAACAGTGATTCCAGATGTTAGCATGTGATAATTGAAAATTTCTTGCAGGGTAATAATAATACCTCTTACCAATCTAGTGTTCAGCGGGATATAGCATCAGGCTGGCTCACCAGGAACGATCTACAAATTTTTCAGAGCCAGGGTCAAGCTCCATATGCTGATCGTTGACATTAGGAAGTGGTGAAGATTGTGGAGCTCCCACCTTCAATCATGCTGCCACTTATATAAATTGTCAACCAAATGCTCAACGTGAGGAATTTGCGTCAGATCTTTATGTTTCTTAAATACATCTAAATATGTATATATGTTAATACTCCTTGGGCAGGGTGTGAAGTAGCGGGATTTCAAACCACCGAACGACCAAATGCTGTTCGCTTATTTCTTCCAGAATGATTCCTTGAGCAAATCCTCGAGAACTCGCCCCCTGGTTGAATGCTTCCAGCTAGGGTACTGGTTCATTCCAACTGATGGAGCAAAAGGTAGGGTCCTAGGCCAGTGTTTTCCGGATGCGAAACGACGGGCAAGGATGCGGGGCGACAGCGCTGGCATAGCCCGAGATGAAGGAGCAGTTCCACTTCAGCGCACTGGTCGAGTTGATGTGGAGCAGGATGTCCTGGAGATAGATCTTCCTGTAAGGCCGCTGGGAGAGGCCCTGGAAGTTCCCAGCGAGGGTGATGTTGTAGCCGATGACATTCTTGATGAAGATCTTCTGCACATCGGGAAAGGCGTTCGGGTCATAGTTGTCATCGGGGTGGTCTCCATAGAGGCCTGTCAAAGCGATCCCGGTCTTCACGTTGCGGAGGATGACATTGGAGACGAAGACATGCTTGACATAGCCACCTCTTCCGAGGGCCGATTTCACGCGTATCCCATTGCCGCCACGATTCACCACCACATCATCGACATAGACATCTGAGATGCCCCCCGACATCTCGCTCCCCAATGCGATCCCGGAGCTTGCCCTCGTCGCACCGGTGATTCGGCGGATCACAATGTGCGAGCTCGGCCTCCCGTATGCTATCCCATACTCATCCCACCCGCTCTTTATCGCGATCAGATCGTCCCCCACGTCGATGTAGCAATCCTCGATGCACACGTACTTGCTCGAATCTGTTCCCCGCGTTCCATCACAACCAAGCGATTCGCGTTCTCTTGTGAATATTATGCATGCAGTAGCTCGGATCCCGAAAATGACAAGGATTTAATACGCATCATGCAAAACATCTTATAATCCTTTTTATCTTTACCTGGATCGATTCCGTCTGTATTCTTCGATTCCGCTGGAGCTAGAATGGTAAGATTCTGGATCAGCACATGCCTAAAACAAGAAGAAGGGAAAAAAAAAGGAAAAGAAAATTTACAGGCACCGAAAGAAAGAACAATGTTGTTTAATCCATTTCATCTATTTGCGTTCTACGGCCATTTTTATAGGTGTGCCATTGTAAGAATATGGGGTGTTCTCGTTGTGCTGCACTACTGAAAATCTGATCCATGTCTTCTGTATTCACCTGCAATACACTGGGTGGATATTCCAAAAGGGAGAGTTGCGAAATGTGAGGTTCGAAATGATGATGTTCTTCGAGTGCGATAGTTCAAGCAAATGGCCCCTTGTGTAATCAAGGCTCCCGTTGAGAAAGAGGCTCCACCACACTGCTCCTTGGCCATCGATAGTCCCGTTGTCACCTACAATAGAGCTCATCACCCCATAACTCAGTTCAGCCTCGATTGTATCAACCAGAGAACAAAAAGCACAGATAGATGAACTGTTTCCAGCAAGACTAAGTGCTCGACATTGACTTTTGAGCGCACTTCAGGCTATTATCATCCTCAGAGTGATTATCAAACCGAGGACATAAACAAAAACATACGAATGCACACACCTGTGATTACAACATCCTTGAGATGCTCGCCGTGAAGCAAGCTGATGTGCCTACCCCCGGGTAACTCCCTCCCTCTTCCATATGAGGGCAAAGGGTCGATAATCGGCCAATCTTTCGGGTCCTGACAGCTAAATACATCTCAAGCGGCTACATATATATGGCATACATGTAGAGAATAGAATAGAATAGAATAGAAAAGTTTTAACGTCCACAGAGAGAGACTCTCGATGATGTAGGTATCTAAGATGCAAACACATGAAAGACTCTTCATGACGCATGTATCTCAACATGCAAACACATGGAAGGCTCTCGATGATGCATGTATCTAACATGCAAAGACATCGAAAACTCTCAGCAATACATGTACCTAAGATGGAAACGCATGAAAAACTTTCGATGATGTATGTAACAAACATGAAAACACATTAAAGATACCTAAGATGCAAGCACATGAGAGAATCTCGATGATGCATGTACCTCAACATGCAGCAAACACACGAAAGAATCCCAAGGATGTATGCATGTACCTAACATGAACACGCGCATGTGTTAATGGTAGGCATGGTTTGAGGGTTCAAGCACCTGAGATCCTAGTATGACAGCATCCTTGTGCAAGAAAAGAGTGAAGTGGCTGGTGAGATTGAAGCTTCCAGTGAGCCATTTCCCAGCGGGCACGTTCAGCTGGACTCCGCCATTCTTAGAGAAGGAGCTCAGGTTCGAAACCGCGCGCTGGAAAGCAAGCGTGTTGAGTGTGACACCATCTCCGATGCCACCAAAGTCAACGATCGATGCATGATGACGCCGCCAGTGCTTCATGGAGATGCCAGCATTGAAGCTCGACACGGGCCTTAGATCCTTACACCAGTCCTTGCTAGGGACCTTCCATATCGGTGCATCAGGAGTTCCAAGCACATGATCGACCAGTGAAAACAGAACCAAGAACGCATACGACAGAAGGACAACGTTCGAGCTGTGTGCAGGCGCCTGATGGGGAGTTAAGCACAACAATTTTGCTGTTAGAAAGGGGGGGGCTGTAGAGTCCTAGAATGTTCTTTCGGCGTTCTTCCGAATACAAATCAGCTACGGAAGATTCAGAACCCCGAGTAATACCCCTCAGCTATGGAAGAAATCGAGCAGTACATGCATGAAAATGTAAGAGGTGGAAGCAAAACCTGCATAGGTTTTGCTTTCAAACGCCCATCAGAGTGTATTCCTTCAGTGTTCTTTCAAATGCCCATCAGATGTGGAAGTTTTCAGAGCCCCGAGCAATACCCCTCAGCTATGGAAGATTCAAGCAGTAGATGCATGAAAAAACGTAAAGGTGGAAGCAAAACCTGCATAGGTTATGCTTTCAAATGCCCACATCAGTGTGTATTCCTTCAGTGTTCTTTCAAATGCCCATCAGTGTGTATTCCTTCGGTGTTCTTTCAAATACCCATCAGCTGTGGAAGTTCTCAGAGCCCCGAGCAATACCCCTCAGCTATGGAAGATTCAAGCAGTAGATGCATGAAAAAACGTAAAGGTGGAAGCAAAACCTGCATAGGTTTTGCTTTCAAATGCCCACATCAGTGTGTATTCCTTCAGTGTTCTTTCAAATGCCCACATCAGTGTGTATTCCTTCAGTGTTCTTTCAAATGCCCACATCAGTGTGTATTCCGTCAGTGTTCTTTCAAATGCCCATCAGTGTGTATTCCTTCAGTGTTCTTTCAAATGCCCATCAGTGTGTATTCCTTCAGTGTTCTTTCAAATGCCCATCAGATGTGGAAGTTTTCAGAGCTCCGAGCAATACCCCTCAGCTATGGAAGATTCAAGCAGTAGATGCATGAAAAAACATAAAGGTGGAAGCAAAACCTGCATAGGGCTTTGCTTTCAAATGCCCACATCAGTGTGTATTCCTTCAGTTTTCTTTCAAATGCCCATCGGCTGTGGAAGTTTTCAGAGCCCCGAGCAACACCCCTCAGCTATGGAAGATTCAAGCAGTAGATGCATGAAAAAACGTAAAGGTGGAAGCAAAACCTGCATAGGGCTTTGCTTTCAAATGCCCATCAGTGTGTATTCCTTCAGTTTTCTTTCAAATGCCCATGATTCTATGGAAGCTTCAGAGCCCGGGTAATACTCCTTTCAGCTATGGAAAGATTCAAGCAGGCACATGCAGGAAAAAGCGTAAACAAAGGTGGAAGCGAAAAACCTGCAAGGCCGGCCAGCGATTCTCCTCCTTCATGTTGGGTTGCGAGGCGTGCGCTCCCTCGCTCCATTCACCCATCCCCGTCTCTGTTCTCGTCTCTTCCCCACGGTCTGAGAGAGAGAAAAAGAGGGCAAAAGAGGAAAAAGAAGAGAGGGAGTGAGGGCGGCGCCATAGCCACGTCTGCTGAGCGAGCAGCAGTAAAGAAAACAGGTCATTCAAATCGGGCCGTGGCGGGGTCACATGATCTTGCTACTGTGTCTTCTTCTTCTTCATCTTCTTCTTCTTCTTCTTCATCATCATCATCATCATCATCATCTTCTTCTTCTTCTTCTTCTTCTTCAGAATATAGGTTATATGGAGAGAAAGAGCATGATGCAAACTTTCCAGTTTTTCCCTTTAGTTTTCCTTGTTCATGTCAAAGGAAGCAAAACAATCGATTTCGGAAGCAAAATCGATCGATTTCAGAAGCAAAATTGATCGATCGAAATCGATCGATTTAGAGAAGAGAATGTCGTGTGCTGCACAGATCGATCAATGCATTCCCAAACCCTAAACCCTAAACCCTAAACCTAAACCCTAAACCCTGAACCCTGAACCCTGAACCCTGAACCCTGAACCCTGAACCCTGAACCCTAAACCCTGAACCCTTGCTTGAGTCGTCTTTACCATCGCGATCGGCTGTTTCTACTTGCCTCGAATCGGACGTCTCGGAGGATTGATGACCGACCGCCTTCACGCGTCAGATTCCAGTTCCCACTCGGCAAACCACGTCAGCTGGAAGAAGCTGCTGCTGCAAATCAGCTGCTCCGAATCACCACCGCGGGATCGATCTGCGGTGTCACTTCCAGCTTCCGCTGCTCCGCCCGCCGCGATCTGCAGCGGGATCGACCAGATTCCAGCGTGCTCCGACGCAAATCTAGTTACCTCCCTCCCTCTGGAATCTTCTGTCGCGCGCGATCCTCGGCCTTTTTTTAAAGCGCCCGCCTTGCCTGCAGACTTGGAGTTGAGTGCAAGTCGCTTTCCTCCGCCGCGACGGAATCGCTTTCGAGGCAGACGCAACTGTCGCAGAGTTCGCCCGCTACTTTTGACTTCCGTTGATGAGTACCTTTCAAGGTGGCGCGGATTCTTCTGCTGAGCACGGCATCATCCATATCGTGCCGTGGAGACCTCGAGCTAATCGCTTTGCAGACTACCTTCCACATGCGCGAGGATTCCCCGGAATCGAAGCAATCCTACTCTAAGTCGTCGACTGGAAAAGGTCCCACGCGTTGCGATGCGTTTGGGGATAGACGATGGCGTGTGGTCCATGAGGCCCTCGATATCATAGCACTCTGAGGGATGAATCGAGAGTGAATCCTTTACGGATCCACCACCCTCGTCGATTACAAGAAATTAGCGCAGTGCTTGATCGAACAGTTCTCGCCCCAGAAGTTAAACATGTCGAAATCCAAAGAAACGATTGTCGAATGTTCCTTTGACCGAACTTTGAGCGAGGAGGCTACAAATGGTAGCGAAATCCAAACACACGATTATCGAATGTTCCTTGGACCGAACTCTAAGCGAGGAGACCAAAAATGGTAGCAAACCAAGGGTGGTGTTTGGCTAAATAATGGGGATAGGACGAGAAGGAAGCTCTTACAAATCAAATCTTGTCTCTACTGTTGTTGTGAGTGAAAACCACCGGGGTTTCTGAATCCAAGAGACAAGCAGAAGGAATTCAGGAGGAGTTTCGAACAATTTTTGCCCGTCTTTCTGTTTTTTTTTTCTTCTTCCAGAGATCCGATCATTAGTTATCGAAAGAGAACACACCCAAAGGTCACTAATCGACTGCATGCTTGCAACTTTCGCTCCGATGATTGATGAGATTTCATCTCCGCGTGCGTTAAGACGTGGAATTTATGAAGGCGCCGATTTTCTTTTTAAAGTTCAAGGAACCCCCAACCTTACTTTGAAACCAAGTGTCGTTGCGACTCGGAGTTTTATCGAGCCGGGGAATCGCTTCTGTTCCACTCTCGGACGATGAACCGTTGATGATTGATCGGTCTCGAGCCAGGGATTTCGCCTCTGCTCCACCCCGGACAATGAATAATCAAATGATCGAGCGTTCGATCCATCGAAGGATCGACGAATCAGATCGGACAGATTCGTCGATCAGCTGCTAGAAAGGATTGAGCAAGCATCTCGACGATCGTCGCTTTTTCAGCTGCTTCGAAGATGGGAGCGACGAGCCGATGAGTCTGGCGAGACGCTCGAAAGATTAAGGAGCAAGAGAGAGAGGAGGAGCAAGATGTTTAGGGCTAATCTTGCAAGATGAATTAGCGCTAATGACGGTCCTTAATCCTCTCATTATTTGATGATTAAAAGCATATCACTACTAATAAAAAAGATTAGTGTTGGAGATGAACCTCGCAGAGATGGCCTCCGCCCAAGAACGATTTCTCTGTTCAGGGACCCATCGCCCGCTTCCATCGCCATCGCCATCGCCATCGCCATCGCCATCGCTAGCAGCAGCAGCAGCAGCAGCTGAAGGTAAGTTCATCTCCCTCAAACCCTCAGAGAGCTTTTCTCCCTTTTCCAAATGAGCCCTGCGTCTGCTCAAAGCTTCCCCCATGGCTTTCTTCACCGACGAAAACCGGGCTCCCCAGTACCAAATCGAAGCAAAACCGGAAAGATCATGCTCGGCTCCCTCCCCCCATCTGCCAGGGATAGGTTTAAAGCGCCCACCTCGCCGCATTCTACTGGTAAGATTGTATTCGGCGACGATCGAGGCGAGTACGATGATCTTCCGCCCGAATCGTGTCGTCGTGTCCATCGGAACGGGCTTCTGGACCTCATTAAGTCGTGCTGGAAAGGGAGGGATCTCGAGAAGGTTCGATCTATACATGCTTACGCCGTCGAGAAGCACTTGCTGGCAAAAAAAGCCAAGAATGCATGCGTCGCCAACGCCTTGATCACGGCCTATGCCAAGTGCGATGCGCCGCAAGAAGCGACGGCATTATTCAATCGGCTCCCGGCCCGCAATCTGGTGTCTTGGAATGCTCTGATCTCCGGATATGCTCAGAATGGTCTCGGAACCGAAGCTTTGCGATGCTTTGACCAGATGGAGGATATGGGTAGCGTTACTGCGGATGCCATAACTTATACGTGCGTTCTCAAAGCTTGTGGCATGGTGGAATCTGTAGAGATCGGGGAGAAGATCGATGCCGAGGTGAGGCGTAGAGGGTTGTTGAAGAAAGATCTTGTGCTAGGCACCGCGTTGGTGGATATGTACGCCAGGTGTGGTTGTCTGCAGAAAGCACGAGAAGTATTCGATCTGCTCCCAGAACAGGATGTGGTGTCATGGAGCATTCTCATCGCAGGGTATGTCCAGCAAGGCCTTGGGAGCGAAGCGTTGGAATGCTTCCGGCAGATGAAACGTGCGGGGATATCCCCCGATGCGGTAACTTATTCGTGCATATCGAAAGCCTGTGGAATCATGGGCTCTCTTGATGTTGGGGAAGAGATAGATGCCGAGGTGAGAAAGAGAGGGTTATTAGGCAAAGACATCATGCTTGGCACCGCCATCGTCGACATGTACTGCAAATGTGGCGCTTTAGGGAAGGCAGCCGAAGTGTTTAAGCAGCTCCCGATGCGGAATGTGGTGTCATGGACTGCCCTCATTTCTGGTTATGCTCAAAACGGGCTCGGCGATGAAGCATTGGCATGCTTCGGCGAGATGAAGGATGCTGGCATCGCCCCCAATGCGGTAACTTACATTGCTGTTTCGAAAGCCTGTGCGATCGTGCAAAGCGTGAGGATCAGGGAAGAGATCAATGCGGAGGTCAGAAGCCGAGGGCTATTGGAGACCGATGCCATGGTTGGGAATGCATTGGTGGACATGCACGCCAAGTGCGGTGCTTTGGAGGAAGCACGCGAAGTGTTTGAGCTCCTCTCGCGGCCGAATATCGTGTGTTGGAATGCACTAATGGCTGGATACAGCCAGTTAGGTCAGGCTGATGCGGCGCTAGACATGTATCGCCGAATGAGGGCTCGAGAACTGGTCGTTCCAGATTCGATCACCTTCCTCATTTTGCTAAACGCATGCAGTCATGCAGGCCTAGTACGGGAGGGCGAGAAGCTGTTCGATGAAATGGATGCTGTGCATCGACTGACTCCAACACTAGAGCACTACACGTGTATGGCCGATCTATTTGGGCGTGCAGGACGTTTTGACAAGCTGAAGGACTTGCTGGGCGGGTTTCCTGAGCCACGCTATCTTCCGCTATTCCAGAGTATATTGGGTTCTTGTATACGTTGGCAAAACGTGGAGCTCGGGAGGTGGGCATTCGAGCAATCGATTCACGTCGATGACAAGTGCAGTGCTGCATATGCCTGCATGGGCAACATATATGCAGCAGTTGGAGCACAAACATGCACAGTGAGCATTGAAGCTTTCGAGGCTTAACATTTAAGCATGTAAGATAGCCGTGGACTGACGGGTACCTTCGTTATGCCTGCATGGGCAACATGCAAACAGTTGCAGTTAGCATCGACGCATTTGGGGACGGAAGATTCGAGCATGTGAGGTAGAGATGCATACCTTCATGTAGGCAACGTATATGCGTGCAGCTGCTGGAATGCAACCAGATGCAGATAGCATTGACGTATTTCAGGCTAAAGATTCAAGCATGTAAGATAGATAGACCGTGGACTGATTGAACCTTTGTTTGTTAGTTTTTGAGCAATCTGTGTATGAAAGCTTGTGCAGTTGGAACAGCTACAGCATCATACCTGAGCAGAAATCAGTCTTTGATATTCTTCTATATTTTTTTGTCTAGAGTGACAAACATTACTCAACCGATACATATCATACATATATCCATGCGCAATACCTCGTGGCAACGTTTGTGTAACGGGGTTTAGCTATCTGCAGCTATGTAGATTCCCAAGGCTAACAATGATATTTGTGAGAGACACCTCAAGTACCTCGTGTGTGATCCGATCATTGATGTTTGAACAGGAAAACCTTCCAAACGCAAGAAGGAAAAAAAAAACCCATTCAAGGAGGGATGAGTTCTAGCTCAAGGATCGGAACTAATTCTATCAGAAAGATGTAGAACCAGAAAGAAAAACCCTTGGTGATCAAAGAGCTTTCAGCTGACAAGCAATGGATAATCATCAAAGTTGCTGCGGCTTTTGTCGATCGTGGAAAGGCTTTGGGAATGTATAGCCATGTGAATGCACAGCTATTTGAGCGACAAATCCCAGGTGTGGGCGAATCATGACAAGATATACTTCTTCTTGGTCCAAGGTTGAGAAGTGTTCATCATCAGAAGATAGAAGAGCTCTCTCTCTCGAGCTTTTACCGACTTGATTGTGAAGCCGAGCGAGCTTCAAGTCGGGTTTTAATCGAGGCCCAACTTGGAGAAATACGATCGGATTCTCACAGGTGGTGTAGGACTGGGGGTAATTAATGCCTGCCTTGCGTCAACAAACCTTCATCAGTTGCTTCATTTCGCATATGGTTGTGCAGAAGATTGCGTACAGAATCGATTCTCGTCGCATCAGAGTAGTTACATATGAGACGGCGATCGAACGAGAGGCCGCGGAACTTCGTCTCGGTCGACTGCAAAAGTCTCAAACCGTCTTAATGATGCATATATGCACATGTCCTCCTAAGTATGCACGGGGCTTGATTGTGCTGAAAGGCACATCGGGCGAGATCGGCAATTGATGATGCTCCCCATCGAGAAGGGGTTTTGGGGTTTGGGGTGGGGCTCATAATGAGGCTCTTTGACACCAAGAAGCATCGCTGCTAAGGGAGCGAAAGGCGAGAGCTGCTGAATCTGGTTGAAAAACCTTCTTGAATGCGGCCCTTGCGACGGGGGGGGACATGCTCGGTTGGAGGAATGGGGAACAACGAGCTCCCGATTCGCAACTCGTTATGTCTATGCAAAACCCTGAGTCATGGTGAAGGGTGTGGTTTTCCTGTCATTGGAGCCTTTTTTGGAAAAGCGCTGCTGCCCGTTTCTGCGGCTGAAATCGAACTCCATTTAATGGCGTATTACGAGCGGAGCTGCTGGATCTGGATCCCAAGCATCAATGAAGTTGATGCCACCAGACTTTCGCTGCTTCGAAGCAGCAGCTCGCTTCCTAATTGAGGTTTGGGACAATGTTTTTCTCGAATGCTGCTGTTGTTGTTGTTGCTGCTGTTGTTGTTGTTGTTGTTGTTGTTGTTTTGATGATTATCCCCATTCATCGTCAGTCTAATCCTCTTGTTTATCGAGCCCATTTGGTCGTCTGTTGATCAGATGGACGCCGTCCAATGGGCTCTTCTCGTCGGCCTTTGTACCCACCGCGTATACATTTGTTTATGTGTTTGCATCTGCAGGAGTCGCGGTAACGGAGATATCCGTGATGATTCAGAGGTGATCTTGAATGGATCTGTACCTACGATCGAGCTACGGTAATCCACGCGCTCAAGTTAGGGTCGGGTTTTCCGCGAAGTTTGTGCATCCGACTGACAGTGGCAAATTCACAAAAGCCAATTCCTTCAATTCCTCTCCCTGTTTGTTCGTATACGGAGAGATTTGGACAAATTTCTTCTTCTTTCGCCTTCTTCGTCTTCGTCGTCTTCTTCGTCTTCTTCGTCTTCCTCTTCTTCTTCTATGCGAATGAATCGACAAAACGCAAGGTAATGAAATGGCGTGCGTAATGGCGACCGACGATTCTCATGTGCGTGCGGGGAACTCGCGAATCATCCCCGAGACTTGGCTTTTGCGTGGAGGATCGGTAGGATCGGGGACCACGTCGAAGCGTATCGAGATCGAGGTGATTCGAAGATACGGGGCTTCGGAGGTCAAAAAAAAAAAAAAACCAACAAAAAACAGGGAGATCATGAATAGATTGGAGGTGCTTTGACTAACTTGCTCTCTACTACTACTAGTCTCTGCCTCCTAATAGTATAGAAATGGATAGTATATATAGTATATACATAGATAGACAGATGTGAGATATGAATGAAGCAAGAAGAAGAAGTGTGATTCAATCCATTCATGATTGCTCAATTCTTGGCCTTTTTGGGTTCGGACCAAACCAAAGGTTTCAGGAAAGCAGGATCTGCCTCCC
The DNA here is from genome assembly GCA_037176905.1 of Azolla pinnata. Lineage (NCBI taxonomy): Eukaryota > Viridiplantae > Streptophyta > Polypodiopsida > Salviniales > Salviniaceae > Azolla > Azolla pinnata. The sequence goes on along the minus strand of JBBBWG010008668.1, from coordinate 39,325 downwards.
TCAATCCATGGCATGTGTCGGAGCTTTTGTGATTGTAGGGATAAAGTGAGGCCAAAAGCCCCCCCCCCCCAAAGCCAAAAGGGCGAATATGAAGACCATATATATATATATATGCTAGACAGGAAGGAAAGCAAGGTTTGACAAGCAAGGAATGCATCAAGCCAAAGAAGACAAAAAGAAAAGAAAAGCAAGGGAGAAAAGCAAGAAGCAGCAGAAGCAAGAAGAAGCAAGAGGGCTGGATAGATAGATAGATAGATAGATAGATAGAGAATTGGAACAAGGGCTAGCATTCGCATTCATTCACTCAATTCATTTCATTGATTCATTCATTGATTCATTCATTCATTCATTCATTCATTCATTCATTCAGTCAGTCAGTCAGTGATTCATTCATTCATTCAGTGATTGATTCGGTCAGTGATTCATTCAGTGATTGGTTCAGTCATATGGGTACCCACCAGTATTGAAGATGTCAGGAGATATGGAGACCGAGTCCCTACTGAAGGGAGAAAAGCGAAACTGAGCAAGAGATGCCCAACTAGGTAGTTACACCAACAGCCATTGATGGGGGAAACTATGTAACTAGCTAGCTAAGGTAAACGGATTCACTAACTAACTAACTAACTAACTAACTAACTAACTAACTGCCTAACTGAATAGATCTGGTTCTCTGGTTCCTTCTTTGCTTTCATGCATATTATACACTTACTACTACCACAGTTACACACGCTTACACACACACACACACAGAGACTTAATAATCTCTTCAACTCTTGATGGATAGATGGATGGATAGCGATTCATGTCCCTTCCAAGCTCCTCTCTGTCTACAACTTATGAGCTTAGAAAGCGAGATAGAGAGAGAGAGAGACAGCAGCGGTTTGAAAGAAGAAGGAAGAAGAAGGAAGAAGAAGGGTTTGTGAATTTACTATTTCTTACCTCTCTTTCAATACGGTTTGCAAGAGCTGAATAAATGCTAAACAACGCAGCGCATGAGTGAAGGGAATGAGGGCAGAAGTAAGAAAGGGAGAGCTGGTTCACTCAACTAGCTCAACTGCTAGTTAAGTAGAAGTAGAAGTAGTCAGTAGCATAGTTAGTAGAATTTAGTAGAAGTTAGTAGTAGTAGTAGTTAGTTAGTTAGTAGTTAGTAGTTAGTAGTTAGTAGTTAGTAGTTAGTAGTTAGTCAGTTAGTAGTTAGTTAGTTAGTAGTTAGTAGTATAACATAGAATTTAGTAGAAGTTAGTAGTAGTAGTAGTTAGTTAGTTAGTAGTTAGTAGTATAACAAGCCAATCCAATGCATCTTTCTCCTTCTTCTTTCTAACTCAACTAACTCAACTGCTAGTTAAGTAGAGGTAGAACTAGTCAGTGGTAAAGTTAGTAGAATAGTTAGTAGAAGTTAGTAGTAGTATTAGTAGTTAGTAGTTAGTAGTGTAACAAGTCAATCCAATGCATCTTTCTCCTTCTTCTTCTTTCTGACTCAACTAACTCAACTAGCTCAACTGCTAGTTAAGTAGAAGTAGAAGGAGTCAGTGGTAAAGTTAGTAGAAAAGTTAGTAGAAAAGTTAGTAGTAGTTAGTAGTGTAACAAGTCAACCCAATGCATCTCTCTTCTTTCTTCTTCTTGAACTAGTTGTCGTCGCGTGTCTGTGTAGCCGACGACAGACATGGCACACTGGTCTTCCTTTCTTCTTGTCTTTCTGTCTGCTGCTTCGACTCGAACCCATGTGTTTCGGACATGGAAACGTCGCGTAATACGATATCGTTTGTTTGTCGGTGGGGGGGGGGGGGGTGGGGAAGCAGCCGCGAGACTATAGGGTTTCATGGGCACAGAGATACAGACAAGATGATTTCCTCTGTCTCTGTCTCGATCTCGATCTCCTCGCCTTCGGATTATATTGCTTCTTCCAAAGGGGAGAACTTTAGTAGCTTAAAGTGTGTGTGTCTCCTCTGAGAGAGCGGCGTCAATCGATGTTGGAGCATCGGGGACATCGAACTAGCACCTGCGACGCGTGGTTTCCTGTGATTACTTTGCTCAATGTCCGCAATCGCTTGATCGATCTACATCTATCTATCTATCTATATATCGATATGTGATTGCTTGTTTCTTGTTCTTATATATATATATAGGTTGTGCCCATACCTCACCCACTTGATGCTGCATGAGCTTTCAGCTAAGGTATAGCTAGCAAAAGGAATGGGGCAACTGGGGTTTTGAATTGATTGGATTGCAGGGGAGAAAGGAATAAACCAGCTGCCAGATTCTGTGATGCTTGTGATTCTGATTTGATGGAGGGTTTTGGTTTTTGCTACCATACATTGCTCTGTTTCTCAAAGTTTTCGTACTCTGGAGGATTGGGTACATGTCTCACTGTTGTATCTTTTGCCAAATTCAGTCTTAGAAGATGTTAATATATCTTTCTTTCTTTCTTTCTTTCTTTCTCTCTCTTTATATATATATATATATATATATAGATGGAACGTAACATTCGCAAGCTTCTGGTTTTGCAAACACGAATGCAAGTTTGCAAACGTTTGCGAATGTTGTGAAGTGAAATTTTGATATATTAGGGTTTAGGCGAAAGAGATTAGGGTTTAGAAGAGATAATAAACCCTAATTTGATAATATCTCTTCCAAGTGCGATAATATCTCTTCTAAACCCTAATCTCTTTCACCTAAACCCTAATATGTCTTATAATCTAACATGTGTTTTTCTTCTTCCTACCTTTTTTTTCTGAAGAAAGTAATCAATGAAATTTCCCATTTTTGTTGATTCATGCTCCCGAAAATTTGAGTCTTTCATCGAATCATTTTTGTTGATTCATACTTCTCGCGATTTGTCTATCTATCTATCAATCTCGAATCATTCTCGATCGCGTTTGCAGCTTGCGAAATTCTTAATCGCATTCTGATACCTAACCGCGAAATCAGGAATTACAAGATGACGCCTTGGCTCTCAGCTTCCACAGAAAATTAACACCCAATTAATTCCGTTAGCATAACGCTCATTGATTTTAAATATAAATAAATAAATAAATATACAAAAACAAACAAACAAACAAATAAATAAATACATATATATATA
>JBBBWG010008668.1:0-26422 GCA_037176905.1 Azolla pinnata | reverse complement strand
TCGGATACAGACTCCACTAGTGCATCGAATTTCAAGCCGCGATTTGGAGCATAATCCTATCGGACAAAATGATCATTTGACTGTTGGGGCGGTGCAGGAAGAGCAGCGGATTCTCGAGGGGAGCATCGGTCTATCGTGGCGTCACAAGGTAATTCAGCCGGGCGAATTATTACTGTTCAGTAGCAATTCAACTAGATGTAGTGAAGCAATTCATTCATTCACCGCGCCGTGATCAGAAAAATTGATCTAACGAAATTCACCTAGAATTGAAGGGTTTAAGGACTGTAGATTTTTGACATATATAGCTTGCGGTGGAGCTCTCTAGTATTGATTTCTGTCATAACTCGAGATCTATCTAGAATAATCGATCTCTTCCCGGCGTGGCGATACGATATGATCTGCTTCTTCTAGTTAGCCGCTCAATATGAAATATTGATCATTCCTTTATGTTTAATTCCTTGTGGATCTGCTGCGCACTGATCATCGCATCAGGCATCATCAGCACGGCAGATGGCAAGCTCGGATTGGGAGGGTAGCCGGCAACAAGGACCTGTATCTGGGGACGTTCAGTAAGTCTTCAACCAATCCTTCATTCTGCATCATCTTTCATGTCGAGGTGCTGTTGCTGCAGCAACTCGATACATACGCACAGATGATTGGTTAAGCCGTTAGGGTTAGAGGTTGATCGAGTATGGCTTGATTAAGGCGGTGCAGAAATCGGACACCGGATCATGATTGTAATTAGGCAGCTAGGGCGTTTGGGTTAATAGAGATGGAGGGCTAATTAAGGCGATCATCATCATCCGATTCAGCTTGTGAAATAGAGATTTGGGTTAATCATCTAATCCATACAGATGATTGATTAATAGCGGCCAGAGGTAGATAGATAATCTATGCCTAATAATGAAGGCGGGTGCGGTAATCAGATACCGGATGATTAGGTAGCTAAGCGTTAGGATTAATTAATACAGATTTAGGGCTAATTAAGGGCGGTGCAGTGACCAGAATATATAACCGGATGATCAGAGATTGTCATGGTGATCAGATAGCGGATGATCAGATGCCTGATGATCCTCATAATCCTAACCATCATCATCATCATCATCCTCATAATCATAATTAGCTTGTCAAATAGAGATTTGGGATTATAATTGCATATTAGGTTGGGATTAACATAATCCACCACCATAAGCATCATAATCATCATAATCATCACAATCAACCAGATTCATCACAAGCATCACAATCATCATCATCATCATCATGATCTTAATCAGCTTGTGAAATAGAGGTTTAGGATTCTAATTGCGTATTAGACTGGGATTAATATAATCCACCATCAATATAACCTGCATCATAATCATCACAATCAACCAGATTCATTCGCAAGCCAATTTTGCATCACAATCATCATCATCACCACCATAATCAGCTCGTCAAAGATGGAGAGTAGGGATCATTAGAATCGATTAAGCATCGGGCAATTCAATTAACTTGCGATGATGATGATTATCGATGCTGGGGATATTTTAGGCACGCAGGAGGAGGCGGCGGAGGCATACGACATCGCGGCCATCAAGTTCCGCGGCGCCAACGCGGTGACCAACTTCGACACCGCGCGCTACGACATCAAGCGCATCTGCGCCAGCGCCACGCTCCTCATCGCCGAGCAAGCGCGCCGAAACCCTAACCCTAACCCTAACCCTAACCCTAACCCTAATTCTGCTAGCCCTAGCCCTAGCCCCAACCCTAATTCTGCTAGCCCTAGCCCTAGCCCTAACCTTGACGCCGCTAGGCCTAACCCTAACCCTAACCCTAACCCTAACGCCGCTAGCCCGAGCCCTAATCCTGCAGCTACTGCAGCCGGCAGCCCCTGCAGCAACCCTTCTACTGATTCCATCGCTAACCCTAACCCTAACCCTAACCCTAACCCTAACCCTAACCCTAACCTTAACCCTAACCCTAACCCTAACGCCCCTACTTCTGATCAGTACAGGCAGCTTGCTAATTATAACCCTAGCTGCCATTCTACTTATGCCGGCCAGCTGCAAGCAGCTCACGCCGCCATAGCCACTGCTGCTGCTGCTGCTGATCCTCATCCTCATCCTCATCCTCATCCTCACGCTGCAGCAGCTCACTACGGCCTTGTGATCAGCTTCGCTGATGATGATGATCATCATCAGCAGCAGCATCATCATCTCCGCGCCATTCGACAGCGTCAGGTCAGTAATCTGCATGATCCAGCTCCCGGAGGCCACGACAGTGGTACGACGGCAGCCTTACATGATCTGGCGACAGGATTAGAAAGCCCTGCAGCAGCAGCGGATCCGAACCCTAACCCTAACCCTAACCCTAACCCTAACCCTAACCCTAATCACGCGGCGCCGAATCCCAACCGCACTGATCATGAGGATCAGTTCAGGGGCCCCGGCCCGGAAGACGATGATGCTGAAGCCAAAGAAGAGCACCATGATCAGGTCGAAGGAGTCCGAGGAGGAGGACGAGAAGAAGAAGAAGACGATGCAGATGCTGCAGAACCTGCAGATGCAGATGATGGAGATGGTGATGAAGATGAAGCAGAAGGCGGCGAATTCGCTCGATCCAGGAGCTTACTACTGCTGCAGACCAGCTCCGCATTGACGGATCAGAGCCCAGGAAACCTGAGCGAGATCGACAATGGAAGCCCTAATCTTCATCCTCCTCCTCCTCCTCACCATCATCATCATCCTCAGATGAATCCTCTGAATCGACATCAAGCACAGTTCCTGCATCAGATTATCAGCTGCAAGGATCAAGGTCAGCAGCTGCCGGCTATGGTACCTAATTACAGCAGCGATTATACGCATCACCACCTCCACTATCCTCTGATTCATCATGCTAACAGCGGTGTAACTCATCAATTGATCCATCCATGGATGCTAAACCCCAATCCTTCGCCAGCTGCTAACCCTAACCCTAACCCTAACCCTAACCCTAACCCTAACCCTAATCCAAGGCCCAGTGCTGCTGCTGCTGCTCACATGCCCACATTCACAGCGTGGAATGAGGCTCATCACAATTAGTAAAATCATCCTGAAATTAGGGCTAATATTCTCTGCTGCACCACAATATCTCAGAGCCCTTAGTACGTATAATCCGTGAGGATTAATGATCCGATCACCTGATTAGATGCGGATTAAACACTTATCTTTAGCGCCGTCATTAACGAGTCGGCGTCGATCTCTGCGATTAGCCCCTGCCGCATTCAACAGGATTCTCACCACTATGATTAATCCAGCTCCACTGCTAATGATCCCCATCCTGATCCCAACGTTCACCGATCCAATTACAGCTACAAAAGTGTTATTATATATATTCGGCCTATATTGAATCAACATTCACCACAGTATGACCCAACCCAATCCAGCTCTAGGTGTCTGATTTACTGCAGAAACCTATCGGCAATATAATTCCTATCAACAGATTAATCACCTAATTATCCCACATTGGGCTTTTAATTTCAATGTATTATCCCTGATTCTGAATATCATATTAAAACCGAGCTCCCCAGATGCTACCCTGATTATTACCACTCATGATTTCCACCTCTGGACTGCGTATTTTTCGGATCCCGTAATTATGATCATGGTTCTATTTAATGCACACCGACTCGGAGGCTGATCAATCATCTTCCACTGTATCTAGTCCAATGATCTGGTTGTAGCCTCCGCAGTATATATATACATTTGGCTTCTCCGACATGCTCCTACTTCTTTTCTTTCTTCCTTTGGAGGAATTAAAAGCCTCGGTAACTTGTTACATAATTAACTACGCCCTCCCACCTAATTATGATTTCGCTATGTGTTGAGAGTCTGATGCACAGTTTAGGACCGGTTCTCTCCAAGTAATGTGGTGATGGTTTTGAGATTAAGACACTCCTAGCCTGTGGGGTCATTATGGGTAGAGAGGATTGATTATTAGCCTTCAGCATTTGAAACCCTAATCTAGAGGTAGTCTGAACGAATATGCTTTAAAAAAGCTATTGAAAAGAAGATGATACACGCAGACATAATGAAGTCTTCAGATAACATAAGCTTTTGGCAATGACAGAGCTAGATCTGATCAAAAGCTTATGATCACATAACTCGGTGTGTAAACATGGGATTGATACACCCAACCTCCTGTTAATTAGGGTGAGATAATCGGTGATCGGTGTTATAAACAGTTAGCTCAGCACAGGGGTAATGCCAACGATCTTGAGATTAGCATAACTAGGAGCACTAAGGGTGCCACTTTTAGATGGACAATCAGCGATTTGAGCTCGTAATTAACAGTACTATCATCAGTTCTCGGGCAATAATTATCAACTGAGCCCAACATGGCCAAACTCTAGCTGGAACATGTTACAAAAGCCTTCAGAAGTTGATTTTGCATCACCACAGCTTATACTTTTTGTCAATTACAAAGAGATTTTTGGGAGCCAGAAGTATCCCATACCTTCCAGCAAAAATTATCAATCAATGGCATCGAGGTTTATTTGCAACAAATAGGCACATTGTTCCCTGAGGCTCCGAGACAAAACCCTAAACCCTAAACCATCCACAGACCTCAGATCCAAAAACTGTAAGACGAAATTTACCATATAGCTGCTACAATAAATAGATCAAAAACTTGAAAAGCATGACCTTGCAACCTTTGAAGCATCTTACTTGATCCTGATCTGAGCATTACTCTTGTGATGGAACTTTCTCAAAGACTCATACTTGGCTTCAAAAATCAATACAATTCTGTTCCACGGCTCTCTCGCAAAAGAGAAAGCCAAAATGAAAAATTTCCAATGAAGACGGTCCTGCAGGGAAAAACTCTTTTACAGGGTTTGTAGATTCTAACTACAGCTTTCCCAGTTGGTGTGAATTGCGGCAACAGGGACTTCTGTTTTCCTGTCCCAGAGGGAAGCTTGGTTCTCAATGAGAGGCTATGAAACAGAGTATATGAAGAATGGTGACACAATTATATGCATAAATATCGGCTGACAAACGGATCATCGTTAATATTGAATCTTTCCTCTCACCCAACCAAAGTAGGTTGCTTCAACTGGAAGACATGAAAAAAAAAAAAACTAGTTAAAATTAACAGCAACCGGAAGCCCATAAACAGCAAACAGTTTAATGTGTTTCACACACTCACAGTATCTTCGAGCTCTTTCGCATTGTTATCATCGAATCCTAGATTGGCAAGCACCACCTGGCCAGCGGATCCTTTTTGTGCCCAAATGCCTAGAAGCAAATGTGTTGCTGTCACTTCACCCTCGTCACCTGCGTAGAAAATTTTGCCCAGTTAAAATTTGGTGATACTTTCCATATACGTACTGAGACACAAAATTAGGTGCCAGAAGACAACACTAATCATAAATACGATCGTTACTCAAAGTACAGATCAAAATCTTTCATCATGTCAGCATATCAATACCCACTATATTTTTCAACATCTGATCATTAACCTTTGTGTGTTTAGTCATCTATGGCTCAGAAGTTGAAAGAATTCTAGTTTTGCATTTTGAGGGGATGGGAGTTTCTCTAAGACAAGTTTGCTGACAATCTTTTCCAAACAAGAAAAATGCGGAGGGCCAAGAAAACATGCAGAACAATCCTCTTTTTCCCTGAGTAGTTAAATTGATTCGCAAAGCACTAATAAAACCACCATAACTCTTTTTCCTATCAAACAGAGTCAAACTAGGATTTAGAAATCCATCCACTCAAAGTTTTGAAGTGTTCTTGGACTTGTGGCTTTGAAGCAGTGAAAGAAGTTAGCAGTTTAGCAGGTCCATAGTATGAAATAGGCATTATCTATTTCAGGCTCCATGTAGAAGCAGGATATGATGACTAACTGTCAGCACTCACACCATTACACAAAGGTGGCAACAAATAACCAGCACGGTACCCTCCAATAGATGTGTTGACATGGCATGGATTAATGGAAACTAGGAATACAATCTACATAATTTTTCTCGAACCCTTTATCACAACCTAGAAGAGATCAAATTATTTTGCTAAGTAAGTTCCCCATAGAAGCAAGACAAACGCATTGGGTACACATTCAGGTTGGATAAATGGCATTCTGAGGGCATGAAATAACAGATTGCTCTATGATCAAATACGAAAACCAAAATCTGTATTACAAGTACATTCATAAGCCGAACAAAATACATGCCTGCCTTCAGTTTTTCATCAACAGCCCAATCAAGGGCCTTTTGAGCAGGTTCAGTCAAAGGAGGATGCTCTGGGCTGAAATAATACATGTCGGCTTTTCCCAATAGCTTAATAGTCTCATCCCTGACTCCAAAAAGTGTAATACCATGTGCACGTAAGTATCTTGCTGCCTGACTGGTACCTACAGACATAATATTTGATATATTGAAACCATTGAAACCATTCCGCTGTGCTATTGAGGAAAACATGACATGAATAATGTTAGAAAGACGGCAGTTGCAAACAATGACTACCAGTAAAAAATTAGCAGTTTCAAGAGTTTTCATTCCACATTGTAATATATGCCCATATCCATGCAGGAATTAGAGTTAATTGCACAAGTCCCATTAAAAACTATCCCTAAAATTCTGAAGACGACAATGCAGATGCAATTTTTTTATAATACCTCATAATCCAAAGAGTGAGGTGACTTTACTCAAATGTGTAATCGCACCATGTCATGCATATAGCAAAGAAGAATATCCTCCAATGAGCAAGAAGTATCATTCCTCTATGTTTTCTGAGTTTTAAACTTCTGTTTGATGTAATGGAAATTGCAATTCATACATAAACTGGCTGAAATTCTAGAGGAAAGTGATAAAATACCTTCAGTTAACATGCCCATCAAGATAGTCTCTGTGCCTGTATTTGGGTATTTCAGCTTTCTAGCCTCCAGCTCTGCCATGCTATATGACTTAATAGCTCTCGCAGACCATCTATCCATCCTTGCAAGAACCACAACTTTTGAATGACAACAGATTCCATATATAAATTTCAATAATGACTTTTAAACATGGAACTTATGTCTTATTCCGTGCATGAGGCGAAAGTGTTTACCTTGGCCGGTCCTCACTCGCCCTTTTCGGATCTCTGGAAAGATAAAGGTCACCACATTAATATTGCAATCCGAATGCTTGAAGGCGTTGATATAGAGAAGTATATAAATGGCGAATTCAATGTCCAAATTTACTAAGAAACTAATATAGTCGACAATCATAGTTTCCACACAGCAATTCTGAACCAAGATTATCTCTTTACCTTGAGAATTGTAGAAAATTCGGATACTTATTTCAATCAAAGATCAGGATTGCTTTCTTTCTGTGGTTCTAACGAGAACTCAAAAGCATTAATATGTAGCAAGACTGCTTATTCCTTACAAAGAAAAACGGTTACTCTGGTCAGAAGATTCAGGATATTAACTTGTTGCTATCCAATCCATAAAATCTTATCTGCACTTGCATTGCTGTAGATTACAGAGAGCACGTTTTTGGGGTTGCTGGGCTGTCATGAGCCATGGAATAGAAATTGCAACCGAAAAATACGAACGTTACCCGGATTGGCATGGGTGCAATACATTAAAGGATGTCCGAGATTTCGACTGGATGTTGCTCAAGTCTACGATTACTTTTAGTCTCATGGTTTACCAGGTTAATTCAACGTCTAAGCGGATGAAATTGTATGCAAGATTGGGCATGGCTCGTTCGGATGCTTATGAAGATTGATGTGCTTTATATTCAAGTTCACTGCCCGAACCTGAAGTTTTTTTCCTTTTTGTTCCTTTTTACACTCTCGTCGCTGCTAACACGGCGAGGATGAAGAAGCACATCAAGTAGATACAAAACCAAGTGAGAAAGCAGTGAAGCAACGCGATACTTACTGCGAGGGAAGCATCATTCGGATCGACAGAGAGCGGCTGCGCCTCGGAATCTGGGCAGAAGAACGGGGAGCGCGGAGCCAGAGCGATGGGGATAGAGGAGAGCGAAAGAAGGTAGAAGAAGAAGAAGGAGGAGGAGGAGGAGGTTGGGGAGATTCCGAGATCAGCTGAGTCGAGGCCATCGCTAGGAAGCTCGCACCCACCATAGCCACTGGAACGAAGAAACAGGGAGATGTATCTATGAATGCATGTATGCATGCATGTGTGCACATATGTATGTATGCATGCGTGCATGTGAGCGTATGTATGTATGCATGTGAGTGTATGTATGTATGCGTGCATGCATGTCTGCGTTCCTGTATGTATGCATGCACGCATGCATGTGAGTGTGTATGTATGTATGATGTGTCTGTATGTATGCATGCATGCATGTGTGCGTTTCTGTATGTGTGCATGAATGCATGCGTGTGTGCATCTATGTGTGCATCCATGTGTGCATGCGCGTCTATGTGCGTCGATGTATGTATGTATGTATGCGTGCGTGCGTGCATGTGTGCACATGTGTGCATGTATGTGTGCATCTGTGTATGTATATGCGTGTGTGTGTGTGTCTGTATGTATGTATGCGTGCATGCACGCATGTGTGTATGTATGTATGCATGTGTGTGTGTCTATGAATGCATGCATGCATGCATGTGTGTAGGTATGCATGTGCGTCTATGAATGCATGCATGCATGCATGTGTGTAGGCATGTATGTTCGCCTATGAATGCATGCATGCATGCATGTGTGTAGGTATGTATGTGCGTCTGTGTGTGTTCAGTATGTGTAATGTGTGTATGTGTATGGACATGTGCGGTGTGTATGCATGTGTATGTTGTGGTGCTTGAAGAGCGTATCGATCGTGTCTTACGGAGATCTCAAGCCAAACTGTTTTGTTTAATTAAGCCGGAGCTGTTTAAACAGAACCGGAGCTTTAAGCGAGTTCAGACAAGGTTAAGACGTAAACTGGGGCTTCAAATTCAGACAAACAGCTCTTTTGACACAATTTTGTTTCTGTACAGGACAAAAGTTGTGTTGATCGGCTTAAACGGCTCCAAGCCGCTGAACCGAAACAAGTCAATAAGTCTCGAGCTCGAGCCAGTTTGGGATGGGTTCGAGCTGAGCTGTTGCAGATACCTGACATTAACAGAGCGATGGAGTAAATGAGCCTAGAGTAAGCACGGACTTGTGAACGATGGCCGCCGAGACCGAGGGAATCGAGTGCGATCCATCTGCACTCTGCGCCGCTTGTGCAGAACTCGAAGATCGCGCAACAGCAAATGATTTCGGGCGTGGCTACAGAACGATTCGACTGCAAAAATCTCGCCACGGAAACAGAGCCGAGGGAAGAGAAGAGAACGAAACAAATATACTTGAAAAAAAACGTATTCTCGGGCCGATATGGCTCACGAGACAAGACGTCCGGACAATAATGTTTGCGTATCCGCTCATCTGACGGGAGCACGATGCTGATTACAAGTTATAATCATCGAATGCTTGCCTTATCGGAGCGACTTTGTCAGACTTGTATATAACCACAAAAGAACAGTTTACATACGTCAATCAATCCACCACACGCATCGATTTACAAAACTGCAATCATCTAATAATGCTCAGCTTTGAGAGTGACTTTGAATGAGAAGAAGAACACTTGTATAAACCACAAAAGAACAAACAAATTTACATGCATCAACAAATCCACCACAAAATAAACTTGAACCACATTATAGTTGAAGACCAAATCAGAGAAGCGCCGGCCATGGGGCTCGAACCCATGACCACAAGGTTAAGAGCCTTGCGCTCTACCAACTGAGCTAGGCCGGCAATTTGTTGTCAATTTCTTTGAAAAGACTAATTATACCAACTAAACATAAGAAGAACTAAACTTTAATGTACTATCTTTTACACTGAGAATCTTTGTTTGGGAGCCTTTTGACTTGTCCCATGTGAACTTTAGGGAAATTTTGAGGCTTTGACCGAATCAAAAAAAAAATGGATCACGAGCAATCTGTGAATCGCACCTCCTTCCTTCCTTACTTGTTTGCTTGAATTGTCCTTTGATCAGTTACAGTGAAAAAAAACAAAACAAAAAAAACGTGGAATGGACGACATCGAGTGAGGCCCTTGTCTTTCGAGAAATGTATGGAATGCAAAGACAAAGAGACGAAAGATTCTAAGCTCTGCTCTATATATATATATATTAACGTCTTCTTAGGCCAATAGGATGCAGAGAGATCAGATCCACTTACAAGAGAGAAAGAAAGATATATTAACATCTTGTAAGACCAAAATTGGCCCATGAGACAAAAGATACAACAGTGAGAGAGAGAGAGAGAGAGGGAGGGAGTTTCGAGATCGTGAGTTTCCATGGCTATCCTGGGCATCTTGAAAGTTCATCTCCATGGTGGGAAAGGCATGAGGAATGTGGATTTCCTAGGTCTGGATTCCCTCTCCCTCATCCATTCTTCCTTCTCCTTGTTATTTTCGGTTTCCCATTTCGGTGATCCCGATCCAGTGCGCATTTCGCAGGGAAGAACGATCCGTACGCCGTCGTCTCGTACAAGACCCAGGATCAAAAGAGCAAGACCCTGGAAGGCAAGTAGATCCTCTTTATTGTTTGTTTTTTCCCTGGTAAGGGATAGTATCTTGTTTGCTAATCTTCAGCCTTTCGCGGCTACGATTCTCGTGTATCTAATGGGAAGGATATTTCTTCTGGGAAAGCAAGAGGGGATTCAGAGTTTCGCGTGATGCTGCTTCTCAGGCGGCGGATCCGATCCTGTCTGGAACCAGGCGTTCTACTTCGAAGTCGACGACGACGACGACGAGGGCGCGAATGTGACCATCAAGATCTTCGACGAGGACAAGCACAGCGCGGACGACATTATCGGAGAAGCCGTGTAAGGTTTCCGTAAAAAAAAAAAAAAACTAAAAAAAAAACATTTGCCCAACTCTTCCAAGTGATTCGATGTTATTTTTCTCGCTAAGTTTGGCCATGTCTGATGGTGAATGATGATGAATGATGAATTGATGAATTGATGAATTGATGAATTGATGAATTGATGAATTGATGAATTGATTGAATGATGAATTGATTGAATGATGAATTGATGAATTGATGAATTGATTGAATGATGAATTGATTGAATGATGAATTGATTGAATGATGAATTGATGAATGATGATGGTGATGATCTCCTGATCCAGGATACCATTGGATGCAGTGCTCTCGGAGCTCGACGTTCCGGCGAAGCACTATGATTTGATCCGGCCTTCGGGACATCCACGAGGACACGTTGAGGTCTCTTTGAAGTTTGTTCCCAAGGTCTTGATCAAAAACCATCCCTACAGTTTCTATTTTATTTTTTCCCTGAAAACAGGATGCAGTTTAGCATTACCAGATTTACAAACTATACATATTTTCGTACCTTGAATTAACGACTACAGATAGAGGGCTAACAGATGAGCTGTTAGAAGAAACTCGAGCAAGAATGTTTCGGTTCCCAGCAAACTCTGACTGGGAGCTTTGGCTTCCAAGGCAGATGTTTGACGATAATCGGAGTTGGGCCCCAGCTAACGTTAGCAGTGACAGTTGTGCCTAGCTCCATATCTCTGATAATTCATCAGCACGACATTCCGCTAACATTGGATACGCTTTGTCTGTTGGATGCAGACAGAGGCGGGTGCAGAACAACAGCGTCCTCCGCAAGCTCATCATAACAGCCTCAACAGCTCCGATGGTCCTTACGGGAGCAACAACGGCGGTGGATGGAAATAAGAACTACGATCTGAGCCTGTTCAGATCGAAACAAATCTAGCGCCTAATCAAGAAGCATGCAGCGATTGCATTGTCGCTTCGGATAAGACTTGCTCTGAAACCCTAAACGAGACGATCAAGCAGATCCACCCCTCGTTGAGTTCAGAGCAACTGATTTGCTTGTATCTTCTTTCCCGAGTTTCATATAATGATGCCACCGTTGTTAAGAGTGTCGAATGATGAAGGGCTCTTGTCGTCGTGGAAATACACCACCGATTATGCTGCTATCATATGCAAACATAGACCATATGAAGTGTTTATGACATCGAATGCTTTGGTTTTTAAGCGGTAAGCTCATCGCCCCAAATAAGGATTCCGTCAAAGTGCTGCAACGGGTTCCAAAGTCATAAGTTCAACAAAATTGTCCCAGATACAGAGTTCGATATAAGGGGCTTCTAGAAAAGGCTTTGTTGTTTTTATACCCTTCTTACTTCAAATCTAACAGCATTCCATTCATTTTACAGTTTGATTCAGCAGAACAGATGCCCGAATCTCTAGCTATAAAGCGCATCCATGGAATGCATCATGACCGACTTGTTGCAATGACTCAATCTCGAAGTCTAGCCAAACATTTGGTCTATATGTTTAAGTGCAGGAATGTTGATTAGTAAACCGTAGTAAGACAAGTAGGAAACGATTAGTTAAACAGCAGTAAGAGGGTTAAGAATCGATGAACATAAGAAGAGGTTAGATTGGACGCGATCAATAAGAGAAAGATAGGATCAATTAGGGAATCCCTTACTATTGCTATATTCCACTAATTAGCAAATAGCGATCAGAAAATAGCAATAGCAAGGGATCGAATAAAATCGATTAGCGAGAAGTGATTAGGAATAAGATCAATCGATGTTAT
Organism: Azolla pinnata; assembly: GCA_037176905.1. NCBI lineage: Eukaryota > Viridiplantae > Streptophyta > Polypodiopsida > Salviniales > Salviniaceae > Azolla > Azolla pinnata. The sequence goes on along the minus strand of JBBBWG010008668.1, from coordinate 13,832 downwards.
ATTAACCGAATTGATTGGGTGTTAAATTCTTAGTGGAAGATAAAAGACTGGGCCTTAATTTGCAATGTCCAATTTTAGTAGGCATCAAAATGTAATGTATGAACAAAATATCTACAGCAAAATAAAGATGTAAGGCTTGTTTTTTTGTACATTTGAAGTACACCTCAAAAAAAGACAAAAAAAGAGGCTAAAATCAATCAAATCCACAGATCTATATTCTATCCAACAAATTCCACACACATATTGATATCATAACAAATAATATATATAAAATACTGTATGTATACAAAAGAGCAATTTATGTGTATACTCAGGAGATGTATGTGGTGTGCAAATCAGAACTGAGATCCATTTGATCTGAAATCAAAATCAGTGAACTCATCAGTTCCAGATCAAATCAATCATGCATCCCATTGCACACTACCTACATAGCTGATGAAATGGGTTGAAAAGAAATCAAGATCAGTAAACTAATCAGTTCCAAATCAAATCAATCATGCATACCATTGCATAATACCTACATAGCTGATGAAATAGATTGAAAAGAAATCAGATCAGAAGAAATCATCTGAAAAAGCTAGCATCAATGTGTATGTATTTCAATTGAATTGGAGATCACAATCAGCCCACATGTGCATATATAGATAGCTGAAAGAGGAAGAAGAGGAAGAAGAGGCAGAGATCAGGAGGTGGAAACCACAGGGCTTTTGCTTTGATCTGTTCCTGATGCGGTGTGTGTATGTCGGCCTTTCCATTCATCAATCCAAAATTAGGGTTTTCCGTGCTCCGTATTGGTAACCCTAACCCGCCTCCTTCGTCTCTGTAGGTCGGAATGGAGAGAGCAGTGATTGCAGCTAAAGAAAGTGGGCGGACCTTTGACCTCGAAGCCATCGCTTCTGGCTCTAATGGAGCTCTCGTATGTATACAGAAGAAGAAGAAGAAGAACCCATTCCATTCCTCTCTCCGAGATTGTCTCCCTCTCCATTAAATCGCTTCTCAAGCCATGTTTTGCTTATCTGATCCTCAGAGATTCACTCGTTGTCTCTCGTCTTTTCTTCTGATCTCTGCACTCCAATTCTGCATCATTCTCTTTCGAAGGATTTGAATTTTGGCTGATAACAGGTCACGAACACGAAGAGGACATGCCGACTCAAGATCGTCATTCATGCGATGAGGAAATGTCGGCGAAGATATTTTCCAGAGACCGCTATCAAGAACCCGATCTTCGAAATCTCTATTAATGGAAAGCTCAGAAAGACGTTTGAGGCAAGCAACTAATACTCCTTCAGCTGTTTCTTTTCTTCCCCTATGGAAAGCTTTGCCTAAATTGACAGAAGCTGTACTTCATTATCAGAGAGAAAATGTGAGGTTTTGGATTGCTTAAGAAATTCATCAACTATGTTTGCTTGCCTGATGGCCTCGTTGAAGTGGATAAAGTTAGTTTAGATCGTCAAAATCACTTGTAAAATGTTCATGGGCGGGTTTGATATTTTTCAAGCTCTAGACAGACTCGAGTGTGTAAATTATGATCAGTATGCGTCTGATATTGAGTTTTGTTTGCAGCTTAAAGGGAAGTCAGATGATGATGGGGTCCTCAAAATCGATCGGACATTTATCTTAAATGCCGATGACAAGGTCTGCAGAATGATTTATTCCACAAAGATCTCCGTGTCTTATAATGAGTATGTAAAGTCAGAGCAAGCACTCAGAATCTTTTGTTTCCTCCCTTGGATTGGCAGGACCCCATCCTCTCAATGCAAATATATTCCAAGAGCTTCTTTGGAACGGATTTACTTGGGCAAATCAAAGATATTGCTGTCAATGACCTATTGCAAGCCTGTTCAGGTGCGCTGTGTTTTCATGGATCACTCATTTGAAAAAATCAGGGCCCATATCCAATCTGATTCGGCTTGTCTTGGGTGAAAAGAGAGGATGAACTGCCTGAACGCAAACTGGTATGAATTATACTCTAAAGATATGAAGAAGAGACTTCCACAAAAGGTAAGCCTTAACCAGTTATGATGTTGGCCTGATGAACAACCTCATCATCCAGTTCATTACCTAACTCAATATCTCTATACTCTCCATGCAGGTGCTAATGCAGTTGGCAGCAGCAGTTGCTGCACCAGAACAAAGGGTGCATATATTTGTTGGTACATGGAATGTTGGGAATTCTCAGCCTGTATGTTCCTTTCTTCTCTCCGCATATTACTTGGTTTATGTTTGAACATATCCCATATACAAGCGAACATGTCGGCGACATTATATTATGTGTAGATGGATACATTTCCATATACACACAGACATGTAGATGGATTCATAAGCCTATATGTACTTACAGACATACATGTATACACATTAACACGTGTGGGTAGATATACATGAATAGAAAACCTTATAAAACACAGATAAATAAACAAGCTTCTTGAAAGGTACAAATTTTAAAATCATGGGAAATTGCGTGACAAACTACTTTTGAAGTAGGCTGTATGTGACGAAGTAGGCTTCAGATTAATAAACGAGACTTGTCTTCCTGGAAATCATATACACATAAAAAATGTCTATATTTAGTGGTGATGTTCAAGGTGGTTGATTTACTTTTTGATTATTTGCAGGATGATGACCTATCTGCATGGATACCTGCTACTGTAACATATGATATTGTTGCCATTGGAGCTCAGGCACATTTCTTCAACCTAAACATGATGTCTGTTCTTGATATGCTAGAATGTGAAACTCTCAATGTAAAAGATGTTAAAATGTTTTGTTCTTGTTGGCTTTATAGGAATGCGAATACACACCTCGTCCACCACATGCTGATTGCGAGAAAGACTGGATGGCAACTCTGACGTATGGAAATGGTTGCTTCCTTGCTGGCTGGGAATTGTTACCTTTCTAATCATTTCAAACGTTTATTTTCCAATGGCATTACTATGTATTTGCTTACCAGGTCTGCCCTTGGATCTAACTACAAGGCTATCCATGCATTATCAAGAGGCCAAATGCGGCTAGCTTTGTTTTCCCATGTTGATGCAGAAGTAAGGACACAAAGATATCAAACTTCTTCGATTATTTTTTTCTTTGCAGATGACATAGAATTTCCTAGGAATGAGATAGATTTTTTCTGCTCATATTCCTGGGAGACCGAACAGGGAGAGAAATTGAATAAGTATCTTATGTGATGCTTATATACTGACTTCACTGCTCAACAGAAGGCTATTTCCGATATCCAAAGTGGAAGTGAAGCAACTGGTGTCGGAAATGTTATTGCAAATAAGGGCGGAGTTTGCATTGCCCTCAAGGTTAGGAAGCGTTCACTTTCTATGGAAAACATAGTCTTTTCAGTTTTCCTTTTTTTCCGTTTGTTAATATGGTTTGGGCAAAAACTTCCTTTCAGTTTTGGGATACATCGTTATGCTTTGTAAATTGTCATCTTGCTGCTCATGTTGGTCAAACTAAAGCTAGGAATGAAGATTATAGAGGTATTTCAGCGATTTATAAATCCGTTCTTTGAGCATTAACAAAAATATTTAATGTAGAACAAAAATCCAATCTTTATATTTGATGTAGAACAAAAATATATTTTCACATTTGCTCAATGCCTTAAACCTAAAACCCTAAACCGACCTTTTTGTTGGTAGAGGCAGGGCACCTTAGCTCTATCGATTATTTGTTGAATTTCCTGCTCAAATTATCTGTGGCTTTTAAATGTTTGCACCCATATTTATGTTGTTTTTAAATGTTTGCACCAGAAATTGTGGGGAATATGCGCATCAATGATGAAAAGATGGACATACTGAATCAGTTTCACCACCTATTTTGGCTGGGTGATTTGAACTATCGGATCAATGTTGGAGCTTCTGATGGCAACGGCAAGATAATGGAGTAAGGCATATTATGTTGGAATCCAAGTGCCATGATTCTAAGATTGCGCTCTATGTTTTATCATATCATCTCCTTGCATTTTCTGAGTGGTTCATAGGAAAGATGTTTGGAGCTTACTAGTTGAGAAAATTCACCAGAAGAACTTCACAGATTTGCTCAAGCTAGACGAGGTAAAAGGCATCACTGGTCTGATCAAACGATACTCAAAAAACTTTTCTCAGCCATGTTTCATAAAACATTGTATTCCTCAACAGCTCAAAGAAGAGAAAATGGCAGGAAGAGCTTTCTACTCATTTAAAGAGGGGCAGATAACCTTTGCTCCAACATTCAAGGTAAGAGATACGTGTTTGTGATGTAGTAAAAGACTGGAAGCTTTTTTTCCTTAGCCTTTTTCTGTTGGAGCTGCTGCTTTATATAGATGAAAAGGGAGCTTGAAAATACTTACGATGCGAAACGGCTGCCTGCATGGTGCGATAGGATCCTCTGGTCATCACTTCCTGGCTGTGATATAAAGCAGCTCTCGTATACATCAACACCAAGTATTACTGCAAGGTATACTTTTTTATTTTATTTTGACATCCATCGACATGTATTAAGCTGATATTTTTCAATGATACAAACTTGGTAATGAGCTTGATGGCAGTGATCATAAACCTGTCGCAGCAACATTCTCATTAATGGCTGATGCTCTGCCATGTAATTCCTTGGATGACCTTGACGAGGAGGACAAACGCTGGCATCTCCGGGTAAATGGTTTTAGCTTTACATCCTCCAATATGAACCTTTCTTACCCATGGCATGAAGTGAATTTCGTAAATTCAAACGAGAAGTAATATTTTCTTTTGAATATGGATTTCCAGTTCACGGTGCTCCGAGCAAGAAACTTGAGAGCATCAAACATAAACGGTTATTCCGATCCGTAAGTTTTGTCCCAGAAAAAGAATGAGAACTTGTTCTAAAGAATTTATAAGAATAAAAAATCGTGCTGATTGATTGTGGAGTCCAAAACTGTATTTGACTGATTGTAGTTTGGTTCTTGGCACTTTTTATATGGATTTGTAAACAACCATCCTATACTAGGTGTGGTATCCTTTCGAATGTAAAAGTAGGAAAAGCCATCGGTTACGAGAAATACCTTCTGTTAGTAAACCATTGAAGATTACACAGAGAAAATCAGAAAGAGTCGTAACTGGTTTACTTGGTCGGTTAGTATGTTTGATGATGGATACCTTAGAAACCTACCTATGGTTCTTTAGAAGTGGGAACTACATGTGTATGCATGTTATGGATGTAACCTTCATTTTTTTTGCAGCTTTAAGATTTTTTTGTGCACATAAGGGTGCCGGCTTAATCAATCTCATTTAAAAATGTTGCCAAAAGATTGTGAACCAGCGAAGTACAGATTTCGCATTTTTCTAACTCACCAGCTTGCTTCAACTAGGTGTGTTTCATTTGTTGGCTCCAACTTATTCGTAGAAGCATATACAACCGTTAGATTCCAGAATCTGAATCCAGTTTGGCATCCTCTGAAGGTGACAGATAGATTTTCTTTACGCCCTTGTGTTGTTTTTTTTTTCTGTTTTCCTGAATAAGATAATTGTATATGCATGGTAGGGAAGAAGAGAACGAACAGACAGTTTAATTGGAACTTCTTTCAAAAATGGTTTTTTCTTTTGTCAGGAGCTTCCGACGCTGATCTTTGATACGTTTGCAATAAAGAGATTGGTAAAGGAGTATGTTATGGTTCGCATTGTGGATCAAAAGTTTCTCAAATCATCAGATAATGTGTTAGGTAAAAAAAAAGTTGTCGACGACAAAACAAAAAACATTTTTACGGGGCTGATGCATAAACCATACAGTAGAAAAAAAATCCAATTGTGATCTGTAAACGCGTGATGGCCCGTAGAAAAGAAAAAAAAACAGATCACAATGGGATTCACCCTAAACCATACACATACTGTAAACAGAGAAGCTTGCAAATGAAAAACATGTGTAGTGGTTAAAACTATGTACATGTATGGGTTTTTGCCCCCAGATTAGTGGTTAGAAAAGGAAGAATGAAAAGCTAGGGGGAAATTGACACACTCCAAAAAAAAGAGACTGAGATTTGTATGTGTTTTTTTCTTTTTTTCTCTAATCTGTTAGGTTATGGGGTGATTCCTTTGAGAGATGCAGTGCATGCATTCAAGAGGAAAGGCAAGGCCGATTTCGTCGCCGAGCTTTCGCACAAGGGATGTCCGGCTGGAACCTTGGAAGGAACAATGAAGCTGACATGGGAAAAGAACGCCGCAAAGAGGATGATGGACGATCCGAAGAACTTACTCGGCATTTACTGCTAGCCCAAAACTGCCAAAAACACACAGAAATGGGCTCAATACTGTGACCCATTACATACCCTTTCATGTTACAGGAAACCATCTCCTCAACCCTCCACATGCTGTCTGAAAAATTCTTAACCAAAACATCTCCTATGCTGCAATAAGTAGAATAATGTTCCTTTCTAACCAACACTGTACACAATTTGTATTATCAACCATGTTTAAAAAGGAGTATTTCCTGCTATTTGTTAGCCTATTTTTCTTTAACATGGATGGTACTCCAATGGACCTGAGGATGAACCCTAATTCTTTTGCTTCTAGGTACAGTTGTGGGCTGGGCGCAAACTGCAGCATGAGTTGCTACAAACGGTGCATCATAGGTTAAATTTGTGATTCTGAACATAACATGAGTTGAATTCTGCAAAAATTAATCTGATTCTCGATTGTGGAAGAGCTGCTCCCAATGTGCATTCTTAGGCCTACTCATGATGAAATTGTTAGGCCTACTCTCACCGATTCCTTGACTTCTAACTCCGTAATGTCCATCGCTGAAATTTCGTGTAATTTTGTGAGGAAGTCGTATGAGTGGTTGAAATGAAGCTCTTTCATATGTACTTGTCATACACCAAGGCCTGATTCTTAATCCTTTATTCTGGTCATAATCAAGGATTAAGATCTCGATTGTTACATTCAGTGGAATAATCCATAGAAGACAAAAAGAAAAACTTAAGACCAACAAATCGTCTATCGATATTAATATCCTTTAGCAGAGTTATAGCTCTCGCGAGAGCAAGGAAAAACATTTACTATTTTTTGTCCGAATCAGTTGATGGACCATCCCTCCTATGTTGGCTATCTACAAATATTTCAGGCGTAAGTCTTACTTCCAAATTGACATGCCAAAAAGCTATTAACGTCTTTTAGCAGAGTTATACCTCTAGCGAGAGCAAGGAAAACATTTACTTTTTTTTGGTACCATCCCTCCGATGCTGGTTCATGCCACTAGTCTGATTGTATCTTGCTTATCTTGTAGCATATGAGGAAAGCAAAACAAATGGGAGAATTTCCAAATGACGCCTAACGAAATCATGAATTATATTTTGATGCCTACTGAAATCGAAAATTACAAATTAATGCATAATCTTAGCTTCCCACTAAAAGTTAACACCCAATTTATTCAACTATTATGCTTTTGTTCCCAATCACTTCCCACCAATCGATCCTAATCGACTCCCTTCCAATATTCGCTTAACAAAGGTGAGTAATTTTCAAATCTGATTAATGGATTAACACATTGATTTGGTGTTAATCAAGTAATCGAGCATTAATCAATCAGTTCGGTTGATGTTAATTGAACTCACAATTAATGGATTTGGCATCAATCAATCAATCGCACATTAATTTTTAAAACTAGGCGTCCATTTGTAGTTTCCAATTTGGATAGGCATTGAAATGTAATTTATAACTTTGATAAGCGTTTGTTGGTGATCCTTCCCAGAACATTTCTTTTTTACAACCGCTCTTCTCTTTTGGTATCTTGAAATGAAACTATAATCAAGCCCCATCTATAGACAGAAAAGGACTGCATTGACCAATTGACTTTATAGAGAAGGTCGTGGGTTTGAAACCCATCTATATAACACCCACCCCATGTGTCAGTGGTGCCCCCATAGTCATCGAACCACAGACGATCGTGGGGGATCGATCGCGTACAGACACATACAATTGGGAACAATGAACGGGAGGAAAGAAAAGAAAAAAAGCATAGTAAACCCTAAACCGTGTATGATCGGAGCGCTAGGATTTTTTTATGGGAAAGCACAATCGATGGTGTGGGGATCGCCAACACCCACGACGTGCTCCCAGGCCAGCCACACGTTCGCATTTGGAAAGCGTCGCCAAATTTGCCAAGAGCAACGCAGCATTAATGACGTTGTTTTAAAAACATGGGCCTCCGCAGGGAGGAACATGCAAGTTCCACCCTTTGTCTTCTTGTACTCTTGTGGCTAAATGTGAAAAAGGTTTCCTGAAAAAGTAATGTCTCATGGGGGTTTGGGCTATACAGTTTTAAATGTATTTGATCTTTTTGGATGCACCTAAAACATCAAAAGATTGCGCAAAAAGAAAGTACACTTGTGCGGAGAAAGGGGAAAAAGTGGAAAAGCGGAAAAGTGAGAAAGTGCCAGGTGTTTGCTGCGCGCTTACTTCCAGCCATATGTCGTTACGCTCTTTTAATATCGAATGGCCATTTGATTGGAGAAGCGAGTGCATTTGTAAGTTGCTAGAATCGAGAGCCAACTGCGTTGTTTTTTTCCTCAGAATAGAGTCATCATTAATGGGAGACAGCTGCCTTCATTCATGCTTCGCAACAAACATTGTGTGTGTGTGTGTGTGGAGCATATACTTTTTTCGCATCGGAAGGATCTTTGTCAGATAATTTTACCCTGTTAGGTAGTGAATGAATCCCTGAGCTTGAATCAGATGCACTTTCGATAGCCGATGATGATGATGCTATAAATGTCCTAAAGTGGATGACAGAAGTTGGCCCATCAGCAAAATAGAAGAAGAAGAAGAAGATGGTCAACTCAGTTCAGTATGGTTGATTTGTTCTTCTTCTTTTTTTCTTCTCACTCTCGCTTAGTTTTGCCATTCTTAAGTAATTAGTTGATTTAATCGCCAGGGCAATATTTGCTTCTCCCCAAGAATTTATCGAAGTTTGTTGAGATCAATCCTGATGTGCAACGAATTAAACAGCACTGGATCAAAAATCCATACGATGGTAAGCGAAGTAGCACAGATGATGGTAAAGATGATGATGATGATGATGATGATCGGGCGATCAATCACGAGTTTAGGGTTCAGGGGTTCGAGATTTAGGGATTTAGGCATTTTGGGATTTAGGGGGGTTCGAGATTTAGGGATTTAGGCATTTTGGGATTTAGGGGGGTTCGAGATTTAGGGATTTAAGGATTTTGTGATCTAGGGGTTTAGTGTTTAGGGTTGAGGGTTTTAGGATTTAGGGTTTAGGGTTTAGGGATTGATTGATTTAGGGGTTTACGGATCTAGCCTTTAGGGTTTAGGGATCTAGGGGTTTCGGGGTTTAGGGTTTCGGATTGATTCACTCTGCCCTACGCGACAACGACGATGACGATTGACAATGACGTATGGGGGCCAATCACGACATATATGGGTGGCTATTAGGATCTTCTAATAATAAGCAGAATTTGAGAGAGATATTACAGAGAATAACATGGTTTAAGGGTGATTAACCTCGCTAACCACCCCCAAGCGAAAGATTGAAGACTAATCCAAAACAATGTTTGTCTATAACACGGGTGATTACCTTGGATATACCTCGGAAGTTGACAGGTACGGATCCGTTTACCAGAGAGCCTAGCTTCACCAAGGGAGTCTTCACAACATTTCAGGGTGTTGTACCAAAGGAGGTAGCTAGTCTCCTTTATATAGGTCAAACTTTTAGGGTACCCTGACCACTAAATAAGTTCACACTAGTCAAGTGATCATATGGGTTTGTCTTAGTCCTAGGATAACCGGTTTTCCACTTATCTTACCCTTAAGCCATACAAATTAGTCTTATATATTGGTTCGTAATATTACGTCAATAACATACTCCCCCATTCCAAAACATTGCACTTTTGTAATGACAAGTCAAAGTCAGGGAAGTTACTTTTTAAAACGGTCATTCTCTCCCAAGTGGCATCATAAATAGATTTATCCAACCATTTAATTTTAAATTCTTGAATTTTTAATTCAGTGAAGCTAAGCATGTTAACTTCATGAATACGACTAAGAGCATCTGCAATAGTGTTGAAAGAATCTTTGCGAGAACAAATGAAAAAGTCAAACTCTTGCATCAGATCTGCCCATCTACCTAAACAGGGACCGGTTTGGAAGGTGTCACCCCTCAATCGGTGCCTTGATTCAAGGGGACCAATTTGGAAGGAGGTGTCACCGCGTAATCGATCCCTTGAATCAAAGGGACCAATTTAAAAGGTAACTACCAAGATCGTAGGGATACGTGCATGAAACCTTCATAGTTGACTTGACTCAAGGACAAACGTGCAAAGAAGTGGATGTCTCCCCCCTAATCGGTGCCTTGAATTAAGTAGACTAATTTGGAAGGAGGTGTCACCCCTCAATCGGTACCCTGAATCAAGGGGACTCGTTTGGAAGGAAGAGGTGTCCCTCAATCGGTGCCTTAAGTCACATGGACGGGTTTGAAAACAGGTGTCACCCTATAATCAGTACTTTGATTCAAGGGAACCTGTTTAGAAGGAGGTGGTATCAACCTTCAATTGATGCCTTAAGTCAAAGGGATGGGTTTGCAAAGAGGTGTCACCCTATAATCAGTGCCATGATTCAAGGGGACCCGTTTGGAAGGAGGAGGTGTCACCCCTCAATCGGTGCCTTAAGTTAAAGGGACCGGTTTGGAAGGTAACTACTAAGATCATAAGGATATGTGCACGAAACCTTGATATCAATAGAGACATGTCGTATATAGACTATAGTCGAACAAATGATTTATTGGTTAATAAATCAAAATGAATCAATAATTGCGATCATATAAATAGTAAATAAAATTTAATCTTTTAATAATCAAATCATACCTCTATTATATCATGATTAATCAATAGAAATTATAATCATGACACTCATTTAGAGAAGATTGATACCGATTGATTTCAATCGATTCATTCACAATCGTATCATAATCGATATAACGCCGTGATCGAATCAACAGAAATCATCGATCATGACAAAAATTAATGTCGTTTATTAAAATCAATTAAATGATTATTGATGTTAAAATCAATTAACAATCAATCATTAAAACCATTCATTATGACCAAATTATTAAATAACCTAGACTCATCAAAGAAAAGATTAAGAAAGAAGAATACCGATGTTTCTTGCTCTTCAAATCTGGCCGTTAGTTACTCCAAAATCCAAATAACAGAGAGAGAGAGAGAGAGAGAGAGAGAGAGAGAGAGAGAGAGAGAGAGAGAGAGAGAAACAAAAGCATTAGTATAGCTCTAATACCAAATATTAGGATCCACTAATGATAAAAATTATTTGAGAGAGATATTACAGAGAATAACATGGTTTAAGGGTGATTAACCTCACCAATCATCCTCGAGCGAAGGACTGAAGACCAATCCAAAACAATGCTTGTTTCCCATACCACATGTGATTACATTGGATATACTTCGGAAGTTGACAGATACGGATCCGTTGACTAGAGAGCCTAGCCTCACCAAAGGAGTCTTCACAGCATCTCACGGTGTCGTCCCAAAGGAGGTAACTAGTCCCCTTTAAATAGGTCAAACTTCTAGGGCCCCTTGACCACTTCACACTAGTCAAGTGACCATATGGGTCTGTCTTAGTCCTAGGATAACGGCCGGTTTTCCACTTATCCCACCCTTAAGCCATACGAATCAGCCTTATACAATGGTTCGTAATGTTACGCCCTATAATAGTGGCTATACAGAAGAGGGCGCGTGTCATACAAAGGCCGTGTTCACACTGTCCATCCGGGCGGCGGCCGTCTCCAGCCGGCAAACGCGGGCGGCCTCGAAAACGAGGCCGCGCTGGCACGTGTAGCCGGCGTGCGGGGCGCAGTGCGCGTCCTCGCTGCACACGCACAGCCCGTCGAGGGCGCAGAACGGGGCGGCGGTCGTCGCCGGCGGCGCCAGCCCGAGGAGCACGTCGCTCCACTCGCTCGAGAACAGGCCCTCGGGATCGAGCTCGTCCTTCACCGCGAGGAACGCGTCGAGGTCGGCGACCCTCGTGCGGGGGCCGCCGCCGGCCGTGAACGCCAGCGCGCGGTTCTTGCCCCAATGCGGCTTCCCCCCGTACTTCACCACCATCATCTGCTCGATCTCCTCCATCACGTCCTCGTGCAGCCTCGGCGTCCCCTTCTCCCGCGCCCGGTAGTACACGAGCTCGAACATGGCGGAGTCGCTGCGCTCGCCCAGGTACGCGGTCGACGCGCCCACGAAGCGCACGTGGATCCCCCCGAACATGTTCAGCACGCACATCGCGCCGCCGCGGCCCTTGCGCTCCCGCAGCCGCTTCACGTCGCGCACGAACGCCGGCACGCGCGCCATCGGGATCGCGACCGCCGTGTGGTGGTAGAAGATGTTGTGCGGCGCGAGGCGCCGGTCCCACTTGCACGTCGCCGCCGTTTCCATCGTCGGCTCCCCGTCGCCGTCACCATCGTCGATCGTGTGGCCCCGTGCCGACGACGACGATGATGGCGACGACGGCGACGACGACAGGTTGGCGGAGCTCGCCATGTGCGTCGTAGTAGTAGTTGTTGTTGTTACGATGTTGTTGCGATTCGGCCACCGGCCGATGCCGCTTGCCGCCTCCTGGCACCCCCCCGCCATCTGCATGCGGTGGTTGAACCCGACCACCGGGTAGCCCGTGAATCCGCCGGCTCCACGATCGTGCTCCTTGCCATCGGCTGCGCCGGTCGATGAATCTACTCGATCTGGTCGATCGTCTGGGTTCGATTCGCGGGGGTCCCAATAGTTCCGGTAGCCGTCCCCCGTGGCCACGCGGCGCTCCACCATCTCCTCGCCCGCCTTGCACAGCCGCTCCACGTCGCCGTCCCTCTCCACCTCATCCTCTGCCAAAAGCATCGTCGAATCCAAAGATCAGATCATGCGTGGGCTGCCGGGCACGCAATGATCGCTCGCGCCAGCTTCTGAATCATTAATGCAGGGATCACAAGTGCTGGATGATCGATCCATGAAATATGGAACTAGCTAGCTGCAATGGAATCCCATGTCAATCTTTTGATTGATATTCCACCGGGGGCGGGGGCGGGGGCGTGCCGCTCGTACATCATTACGAAGCAAAAAAAAAGTTTGGATCTAGCTACTATAGCAAAACGTAGACGACGGCCGTTGAATCAAAAGCTGGTGCAACACTTGCAGCTGATGCATGCTAGTACTGTATAAGTAGCAAAGCGCGTTATGGCCAGCTTCGACATGAAAAGCCGGTGAAACCAGCCGGATGGAAATACGTACGGAGGGCACGCATCGCCTTGATGCTCGGCGCGGGCATCGGGAGGAGGAGGGGGAACGCGTTGGCGCCGTCGCCGGGCGTGGAGGCGGGGACGGCGTCCTCCTCCTTGAACAGGACCGTGGCGGCGGAGGGGACCCAGAAGAGGCTGGCGAACGAGTGGGCGCGCGAGAAGGGCGCGATGCGGAGCTCGAGGTCGGAGTCGGGGAGGGAGCGGAGGGAGAGGGAGCGCTTGAACATGGGGACGACGGAGAGGGTGAGCTGGGAGACGACGCCGAGGACGCCGAGCGACAACTTGACGGAGCGGAGGAGGGCATCGTCGCGGGCGGCGAGGTCGGGGTCGGGATTGTGATCAGGATCAGGATCAAGATTGCGTTCAATATTGTGATTGCGAATATTGCGATTGCGATTGCGAGTATTGTGATTGTGATTGTGATGATGGTGATGGGGGGCTCCGATGGCGAGCACTCGGGCGTAGCCGTCCTCGGGCGACGCCGGCACCACGATCCGCGCCCCGACGACGTACTCGCTCACGGAGCTCCCGCGGCCGAGCCCGAGCCCGCTCCCGTGCGAGCCCGT
>JBBBWG010008657.1:1459-11505 GCA_037176905.1 Azolla pinnata | reverse complement strand
AGCCTCCCTAACTAATCCTCGTCTAAATCATATGTCGTCAGGAAATCATCAGCCTCCCTAATCAATCCTCATCCAAACCATCTGTCGTCAGAATCATCAACCTCATTAACTAACCTTATCCGAATCATCCGTCGCCAGGAAATCATCAGCCTCCCTAAACCAAACCTCCTCCGAATCATCCGTCGTCAGGAAATCATCAGCCTCCCCAAACCAAACCTCATCCGAATCATCCGTCGTCAAGAATCATCAGCCTCCCCTAAACCAAACCTCATCCGAATCATCCGTCGTTCAGGAATCATCAGCCTCCCCTAAACCAAACCTCAAACTGAGATCAGATCAGAAACCCCGGATTCTGGAAGAAGAAGAAGAAGAAGAAGGAAAAACACGAGGGGCATTTCCGTAAATAAAGAAAACAGAAGGACTCTAGGGTTTCATCTTCGTCTTCGTCTTCGTCTTCTTCTTCTTCTTCTTCTTCCTCTTCGTCTTCTGTTTCTGCTTCTGCTTCTTCTGCGCCATCGCCATCGCCGTCGCCATCGCCATGGCCCCCGCCGCCCCCGCCGCCAAGCGCTCCGCCGGCCCCCCCAAGAGCAAGAAGAAGCCCTCCACCTTCACCATCGACTGCGGCAAGCCCGTGGAGGACAAGATCATGGACATCGCCTCCTTCGAGAAGTTCCTGCAGGACCGCATCAAGGTCGGCGGCAAGGTCGGCGTGCTCGGCGAGTCCGTCTCCATCACGCGCGACAAGAACAAGATCAGCGTCACCTCCGACAGCGTCTTCTCCAAAAGGCACGCCGCTCTCTCTCGCTCTCGCTCTCGTTCTCTCCCCAAAATTCTAGTTTTTCTCCTTTGTTTCCCCTCCTCGTCTTCTCTCTCTGGGTTCTCGATTTCGCTGTCTGCTTGCTCGGTCTTCAGAGATTCTGAGTATGCGATGTGTACCTGTGCTGTCGTGGCCTCCTTTCCCAGATTTGTTCTATTTCTAATCATCTTTCCCGTTCCTTTGCTCCTCGAAGCTGTTAGATTCAACCAGCGATGTTTTTTATCGTTTTTTTTGCTGCTCTTAAACTGTGTAGAGCAGTTTTTTTTCTCTGCAGCAAAAGTTTTTGCGTTCCATGGATCTTGGGTTGTTATCATTGCCGTCGAGGGTAGTGCACGTAAGGCTGAAAGACTGATTTTTGGTTTGTTATGGCTCTTAGATATCTGAAGTACCTGACCAAGAAGTATCTCAAGAAGCACAATGTCCGAGATTGGCTTCGAGTGATTGCATCGAACAAAGACAGGAATGTGTACGAGTTGAGATACTTCAACATTGCTGAAAATGAAGCAGAGGAAGAAGATTAGGTCGGGCTATGACTTTGTGTTCCAGAAGACTTATGTTAGTTTTACGAGAGAGTTATGCAACATTTGTTTTGGCTTCAATTTTGTAATCCTAAAATGTTTCCAAAGTCTTGAAATCGGATTCTTGTGTTCATTGTTGCGATTTCTTTTTCGATGATATAGTATTTCGTTGCATCAGATCGCTGCTAATGCTTTCACGGATTCTGACAAAATCTTAGGTATATAATGTTTGTGTTTCCCTTCTACTGCAATTATATGCCTTTTAAAAGATATAATTCGGCTACTACTGCAATCATTTTGGAGTCCGAGTCCAGTATGCTATCTAATCTAATGAATTTGATTTTAGAATCACACCCTGTAGATTTGAAGTTTTCCAAGCAATTCCTTACCTCAACGTTGGCACCTCGAGGTTTTTTCATGGGGGGATGCCGTAAGCTTTTGTGAATATATATCAAGAATCTTGAGGTGTCCATTTCCGACGAGGTTTAAACCTGTGCTGATCTTTCACCATTGTTTAATCAAGAATCAAGATCTCTCAATTTTTGAAGCTGAATGCCCAATTTGTTTTCAGTGGGCATATGCAAATGCATCTAAACGCAAGTGATATTGATTGATCTTCTCGTGAATACGAATGGTTTTGCTTCCAAACGCCGTCAGTCATGTTTGCTTAGCTATATTGGTAAAGACCAATTGACATCTATGACGACTGAGGGATGAAATATGGCAGTAGTCCTCTTTACACGGCCTAGTGACAAGATTTGGAAGCTATGTATGTGTGAAATTAGCTTGATATATCGTTTGTGAAAAATGGCAAATTTGATCAGGCACAGACTCTATCATACTTGTGAAAAATGTCAAATTTGATCAGGCACAGACTCTTAAACAGTAATCAAACAGCGATACATACAATCTTGAGATATCTGCTGGGTATGGAGCATGGGATTTTGAGCTATATATCTCATCAGAAACCTAGCAAGAATACAAGCGAAGAAAGCAAACGATACTTCTGTTTTTTTATGGTTCCGAGACAGCAAGCAAAAAAACAGGCATGATTTTGCACTGGATTGTTTCTTGAGCGTGATCAATGCCTTGGACTGACTCACAATTTGTCTCTTCAATTTCTTCTCAACGTAGTGCAAAATAGGCACATTTTCACAGCTTAACGCTTCTGAATTTGACGAAGAAATCACAAGGTAGATCTTTGGTTCAGGAGCTGAAAGCTCAGAGGGAATCTCGGGCATCTCCATGTACCTGATCTCAGAGTTAGGGTTTGAGGTTTAGGGTTTAGGGTTTGGGGTTTTAGGGTTTAGAGGGAAAGAAGAGGTCTACTGATGGGTGCCCTATTGCTTCCTAGCTTGCCAAATGGGCACTCTTTGCAGACCGCTTCGACTCGCTGTCTCCTCCTCATCCTCCTCCTCTGCCCTCGCCATCATCTGCCCCAGACCATGGCCGCTGCTGCGTCTTCCTCCTTCTTCTACCCCCAAGATAAGGCTGCTTTGCGTGGAAGGTATCGTATCCATCCATTCCCTCTCTCTCTCTCTCTCTCTCTCTCTCTCTCTCTCTCTCTCTCTCTCTCCCACCTACACATGCATGTACGCAAGCACACGCACGGACACATGCTCAACGTTCGCTTCTCCAAGTTCTGCTTCGGATTTCTTGCACGGTCTCATCTTTCCTTCTTCTGATTCTGGCAGGAGCACGTTGTTCAGACCACATTTGGCCCTGTCTCGGTGTTCGTCTGCGGAGAGCAAGGGAAGCCTCCATTGATCACATACCCAGACGTGGCCCTCAATGGTATATGCTTCCCCCTCCCACACCTTCCCCCCCCCTAAATTCTACATAACGATTTTCTCTCCCTCATTTCTCTCTCGAAACGGATTTGTCGCGTCTACACGTCTACAGTTCAAAGTCCTCTTTCCACTGCATCTTTCTGTGCAATCTGATCTTCACGAAGAGATAGTGTATCTATATCTCTGGCACGTCTTTTGTTGGAGAATAATCTCGTTGTGAAATCGCACATTTCAAGAGATCCCAGCATTCGCAACGATGCAAGAACACGTGATGCGTCTTTTGGTTATTTTCCTCTAGAAGTGGCATCCGTGGATATGGTGGAACGAACCGTTGGATTGTTTTTTTCTCAGTAAGCATTTCACATGTACGAACATAACTCGATATCATTTGTATTTGGTTGGAACGGCATGATTTTCATCAAGTATCCTGTGCTTTTCTTACATTGGGTACAATTTGGCCAAACCAATGGTAGGCTTTTTCATCTCCATCTCTTTGCTTTCTAATGGTGTGACTTTATACATTTCCTGCAGCTATGTCATGCTTCCAAGGTCTCTTTTCGTGTCCTGAAGCAGCATGTGTGCTTCTTGAACATTTCTGTATCTACCACATCGATGCCCCTGGGCATGAGGTAAGTTGTTTGAAAGCGCACAAAATCTAGGCCTCGTCAGCAAACTGGAATATAATAACTGTTCAACGTTTTATCAGTCATGAAGCTTTTCTTGCGAAAAAATTCCAAACGTCTAGTGAATGCATCCCTGGGAAAAACAGATTAAGCAAAACCCGAATGCTGAATCAGCTGTGAGGTGTTTTGTATGAAAGGATAGCATGTATGTAATACGTACTTTAGAGAGCTTGAAATACAAATATGTAAATACAAACCCTCTCGAATGCTGGACGCTTCCAGACTGTTGAGTTATGTTTTAAAAATCCTCGACTAAGTGAGGTAGAGTGATTCATCCGTTGTCAATTGATGCCTCAGGTAGGAAGGAGTGCAACCCAGTACAGCCAAACTGTCGATGACTTAGCTGATCAAGTTGCAGAAGTACTCGATTTCTTTCAGTGAGCACCACCCCCTTTTACTTCTTACTTTTGCTAATATCTGGTCTAAAATTTAACCCTGTGCATCGGGTCATTGCTGTGTGTAGCTTGGAGGAAGTTATATGCATGGGTGTCACAGCTGGAGCATACATCTTGACCTTATTTGCAGTAAGTATTAGCTTTTGATAAGCTTTGATGTGTAATACAGATGCATGTTGATGGTTTTTACAGGTAGTGTCTTGAGGTAGCTATGTATATTCATGACCCAGCGTCATGTTTACATAAAGGCGAAAATCTCATCCATTATTGTTTTGAATTTTTGTACTGTATAACATATCAGTAGTTAATTCTTTTTCACGAACTTCAACGGAGAGCATATTGATACGGTTCCTATCCATATCCAGTGATGTGTGCATCATGCGAAACATAGCCACTTGACAGTTTTCGCATGTGTCTTCTTCTTCTCTCATTGAAATTCCTGTGGATTTTTAGATGAAATACAGAGAACGAGTGGTCGGATTGATACTCATTTCACCTCTATGTCAAGCTCCATCCTGGACAGAATGGTTCTGCAACAAGGTCAGGATGACACACTAGACAACCTCCACTATTCTTCAGGTAGAAAATTAACAATCATCCAAATCATATGCACGTGATTCATTGATTGTCTTCCTATTACCATGATTGCAGTTGATGCTCAATTTGCTGTACTTCTATGGGATGTGTAGTGTTGTGAAGGAGATCCTTTTGAGGCGGTATTTCAGTCCGGTACACCTTCGGACCCTATCCTTAGGGTATTTCAAATTGTGAGGGTTAATCTGACTAACGAAATTCCTTGTAAAGTGGTTGTGATCCACCACCGAAATGCTCATAAGAGCTAGAGAAAAGAAAGAAATAAAGATATATTAATGCCTATTTAGGATGGAGTACTACTAAAGTTCTGACATACACTTAAGGGCATTTGGGACAAACAGTTTTAGGGTTTGACGTTTTAATGAGAGTTTATATGCGGCATCACTGATACTGAATAGAATCGTGTGCAGGATTTACGGATAAGCAGTAATGAAGAGTCTGTCATTGTGCAAACATGCTGCAAGGTAATACTTCCTTAGGCGTCGGCCTTGATCTTCAGATGATAATGACGAGGCTCTTAAATTGCTTGATTTTTGTCGAGTATGTGTTCTTCAACGGTGTGTATGATCATGTGTAGACGCTGGATGAACGGAAAGGCCAGAGTGTTATAAGGTTTCTCCAAGCTGTTCACTCGTAAGTCTTAAAACATACTCACTTCTATGTCTTTTGCCATGGTTGAAAAGAAGTAATATACGACACCATTCATCTTATTCCTATTGATACTCTTTGAAGGAGGCGGGATCTGAGCAGTTCTCTTAGGAAGCTGAAGTGTCGAACCCTAATATTTGTTGGGGAGCGTTCTCCCTTCCATGGCGATGCTCTCCATATGAGCCGGGAAATGGACAAGAAATACAATGCTTTGGTCGAGGTAAAAGTCTCGACGAATCTCAAACTTTTAAAATCCTGAGCTTTCTTTTTGTTTAGAAGAACTTCGACGTATTCTTCTCTGGTTCGAAAGACGACCTTCAAGCAGCTGCTTGTAGCAGGGTTTAGATTATAAGATTATTGTGTTGTGTGAGAGAGAAAGACCCTGATGTGCATCATCTTCTACAGAAGAGTCGAGGTAATTGAAGAATGGATTGTGTGTGATGTGTATACAGGTTCAGGCTTGTGGATCGCTTGTCACCGAGGAGATACCACACTCGATGCTGATACCGTTAAAATACTTCTTTCTGGGTTATAGTTTCTACCGACCTAATCAGCTCACAAGCCACCATTCTCCATCAAGCCCATTAAGCCCTCCTTGCATATCGGCTGACCTCTTATCTCCTCAAAGCCTCGGCCTCAAACTAAAACCGATCAAAACAAAAATCCCGAGTCATGATTGAAAATTCTTTCTCCCGCTCCCCACACCCTCCGTATCGAGCTCTACATTGTTTGGCCTTTGTTTTCTTATTATTTCTTCAACGCATCTCAGAGGTTTTTTGTATATTACACTTCATGGCCGCATTGCCTTTGTCGTGCCGCATTCCTTTGCATTCTGTTGTACAGATATATGATAATTCTTTATTCTTCAAAGGGTCACCCTTTTTTAGGATGGAAATATAACAGATTGGAACGTATATGGCAAGGCAAACGCAATACCGTCTCGGCATCTTGCAGCATTCCACAGAGAAGAAAGCATGTAAAATTTTTGTATGATTCTTGTAGGAGTACTCAATCCTCTTGTTTATCCAGTGAACCAAAACTGAGGATTCAAATACTATCGTTGAAGAACCTAAGACAAATATTTTGGCAACTTTGTGTGGCACTTCTTGTGTGGAAATCTGGATTGCCCATTCTTATTTATACTTAGTACCTATGTGAGATCTACAATCAATGTGGCTACACAGCGATCTGAATCGATGCGTGCTACAATGAGCTGTAGAAAATTGATGCATGCTGTTTCAAGTAGTTTAATTCAATACAAGGTCAACATTCTTGCGTTCATGAACTGCATTCCTAATCAAGTTGCCAACAATCTGATCGACTCATACAAATGACGATTTTCTGGGTTTGATAAGAAGCATCTGATTAGCCCTTACCCTAGGAAATCCTGCAACGCATTCATACATTTGTTCTAAGTTCCATATGTCATGGCATGAGACCAACCACCATTAAAACCTGACACTTATTGTGCTGTGTAATAGATCGAAGACATTCAGACACTGATAAAAAAAACAAATGCAAGTGATCAAGAATGATAAGTAGGTACAATTGGGACCTTATTAGATGACAACATGTGTGAAGAGGGTAACCTTAATGTCAGAACTAGGCCCTTGAGTTTTTCTACACCAAAAATCATGAGAGCCGCCTTGAAACGGTTTGAGAAAGTCCTTCATCGAAGCATGTCAACCCTTTCTGAAGAGAACTGCCATTGTGGGCATCGAGCATCTCGCTATTGGAATGCATTAAATAGTTTCATTGACTAAAACAAAACAAGTTACACTTTACTGATTAGGATTATTGCGAAGTTTCTGTTGCTGCTACAGTTGCTGCCGATGTTGTCGGTGGAGAAGAGATTTTGTTGGTGAGAAGGAACTCGGGTGACAGGTGCTGATATATGGGGTGGATTCTTGGTCCATCGGCAGGGTCCACATGGACCCATTTCCGCCCATTCCTTCCCTTCTTCTCAAAGCGAACAAGCCCCGGGACCAAAGCAAAAAGTGTGTGATCTCTGCCCATACCCACATAGTTTCCGGGATGAAACCTTGTCCCTCGCTGCCTGATTATGATGTTCCCAGGTATCACCTTCTGCATGATTCCAAGGTCAAACATAAACCATACTAGAAACCCAAGTAATAAGCCGCTGATTATCTCTACGTAGGATTTTTGAAAAAAATGAAAGAGAACACCATAACAAATAAACCATCAGTTCTCCACACATTGGGAAAGAACCCAAAAGAAGCCACTAGCAATCTAGACATGGAAAGAATCCCAGAGTTCAAAAGAGAAGCAAGACAACACCAAAACAATGAGCCACTGGTCATCTAGACATGGAAAGTCTTCAAAGAGAACAGATTAAAAACATAAACAGTGAGCTATTTGCTATCGATATATGGAGAGAAACTGCCAGAAAAACATCATGAAATGTATTCACAGTATCCATCTCACCTCGCCACCAAACTTCTTTACCCCAAGATTCTTAGGCTTGGAATCCCGGCCGTTGTTAGTGGAACCCCCTGCCTTTTTTGTTGCCCATCTTTTGAACAAGTTAAACGGTCCAGCAGAATTTTCTTCAGCTATCTCTAGTAAGATACAACATGTCAACCATTTAGCTGTAGTTCTTTGATTTTCTTGCGATCTCCCTTCAAGGATATTGTTTTATACTCTGTATATAAGATAACTGAATAGGAAAGAAAAGAATATACATAGTGAAATACATGCGAGTACAGAAAGAGAATGCCAGTACCACTGGAATAAAATGCAAAATGCCAATATATACATAATAAAATCATCCCAAACCAAAAATGATAAATATACAAACAAGCACTAAAAGTATGAAATAAATCGTGAGTGTTGTAAGAACAAATGAGTGAATATGCAAAAGAAATCATCAAAAGTGAATGTCTGGGATGTGTAAGTCCTCATTTGTATATCAAATCTGAGAAAATATAACTAGGGTGTAGATTTACATTTCTCTTTCTCTGTGCGTCTCCTCAATTTCTTAGTTCATCTCCTACATGCTACCTTACCTTTAATCACACCCTTTTGCTGTATTCTTCCATTATACTTGATGAAAAATAGCCTGTATGGC
Organism: Azolla pinnata; assembly: GCA_037176905.1. NCBI lineage: Eukaryota > Viridiplantae > Streptophyta > Polypodiopsida > Salviniales > Salviniaceae > Azolla > Azolla pinnata. The sequence continues at coordinate 2,972 of JBBBWG010008657.1, read as the reverse complement.
TTTCCTTTCTGGCATTGTAGATTCTACCAGTTTAATTGTTGCTCTGATACTTCAATATGTTATGCTTCCTTTATATTGAGCGAGTTTACATACCCCTTCTTATAGAAAAAGAAAAATAAACATTCTTCTAGGGTACAAAGATATAACTATGCTGTGAGACACCCAGGAAAGATATGAGTAATCACATATACTTGATGGCTCTTGTCCTAATACATACAATGCTGCTTCTCTGTTTCTCTTAGATGAAATTCTAGAAGTTGCACACTTTAGAAAACATACAAAGAAGAATACGAATCAGAAATTCTGATTAGTTCTGGGATGACTCTAGATTTCAGCTCTAGTGAATTGGCTGAATTCTGAAATCATTGCTCGTGCCATAACTGAAAATACTAATTTTTACATTATCTTGCTGAGCTTCCCAAATCCTGTAACTCTGAAGTGAATATATATGAAGAAACTCCAGACCCAGACAATGATAAAAATTTTAAAATGCATTAGTGTAAGCTCCACTGTTTAAGAGCACATGATTGATGATTGGCAGCAGCTTAAAGTGACATTTAATGAGGACGTTTGTCCAAAAGATTATATTCTCCAAACGGACTATATGCATTTCTCATTCTCTTGGAAAAATGCTTGAATCTACTCGTCCAAGCGTTCGCTTGCATTCGGAAAGATCCGTAATACTAGAGCTACCACTCAAGCACACAGAGTAATTAAAAAACCGTGTGCTTAGGGTCCTCTAGGTCTAGTGAAGAAGTTCAGAGCTCCCTAGAGAACATGTATAGTTATGAAAAACTATTGAACCCCAGCAGCACACGAGGAAATATTACAACTCCAGAACGAATCTGCCTCTCGATCTCTTGACCTTTCTCAATTCCTCTTGATTGTTCTCTTGAATCAACAATCTGGTTGTGATCATTTGCATACCCACAAGCACGAGTAAAGAACCTGCTATTTCATCAGGTATGCATTCGTGCCTTCATCATGATGGGAAATAAGCTGACATGACGAGGCCTTAAAACCTAAGCATGAGATAAAATCTGCGAGTCTTCCGAATATATGGGCAGTTTCAACTTTGGGTATAATCCCATCACAAATTCCGAGTTCACTCGCGGCAATTTTCATTCCAAACGCGAACCAAAACGCATTGATTTCAGCCGAAAAGTATTGAAAGAGAGGGAGAGACGAGAGGTTCTGACCTGGTGCGAGAGAAGGTAGCCTCCCGATGAGGCTGGCGATGGAGAAGCGGCTTCGAGAGAGCGCAGCCATGGCTGGAGAAATCGTAGCAGAAGCAAAAACCCTAATTACTCCGAGAAGCCGTATGTAGCATGTGCTATGCATGCATGTATGTATGCATATGCGTATGTATGTATGTATGTACGTACGTATAATACCATTGCGTATGTATATAGTTCGTACCTGAATGTATGTATGTACGTATGTATATAGTTCGTACCTGAATGTATGTATGTACGTATGTATATAGTTCGTACCTGAATGTATGTATGTACGT
>JBBBWG010008646.1:0-15000 GCA_037176905.1 Azolla pinnata | reverse complement strand
TGTTTCATTTGTCGCATCAAAACGAATGTTTCCAAAATTCGACCTTTTATTTCTGTTTTCTTTGAAGAGAAGAAATTAACTAGGATCCTAGAAGAAGAGTCTGCAGATGTGAAAAATCTACCTCGAAGAAGGGTTTCCATGTAAACTGTAGCTGCAGAAGCTCACCTAAGTTTCTGTTTTTTTCTTGAAGGATATGTTTTTACTGGAATAAAGTTTCCTCTTTGCTTTCTGAATATTTCCTAGAACCACAAATTTTCTTTTTCAACTTTCTTCTCCCTTGCATTGCTTAATTGTTATTAAGAATGCTGAAATCCCACTTCATTTAGCCTTGAGCTTCTGTATTCTTGTAGATGAGAAGTTTTCAAGTAGAACGTGCTGTCATGTTGTGTAGGGATAGTTAGTTGGAATTTCAGCTTTTCAAAGACATGGTTTACAGTGCCCTTTTAGATGTTTCCATAAAACTATGAGGAACAACGATTTTTTTCATACAGGATTCGGTCTAAATTATAGAGTCAAAATTTGGAGTCTGTTTTCCCAAGAGCCTACTTCCATGTAATTACGGAGGCAAACATTTACTTTGAAAATCTGTTTTCCATCCACTCAGAGGAAAAATTTGCTTGGAGTTTCTGTATATATCTGTTTATAGGTGATGAAGAGATGAAAATGTTAGCTGGAAGTCCTTATTTGTTCTACTCTTAGAGCATTACATGTAAATCAACTTGGAGTCTCTTGGAGTCTGTTTTCCCAAGAGCCTTCCATGTAATTATGCAGGCAAACGTTTACTTTGAAAATCTGTTTTCCATCCGCTCAGAGGAAACATTTACTTGGAGTGTCTATATATATGTTTATAGGTGATTAAGAGATGAAATTTCTAATTGCAAGTCCTTATTTGTTCTACTCTTAGAGCATTACATGTAAATCAACCTGGAGACGTTGTACCAGAATTACTATGGAGGTTTTGTTTACTCTCACGATTACCTCCATCATTTTCAATATATGATGGGCATATAAACTCGTCTTTCGCATCTCTCACACTGAAAGACACATTGTACTTTTTGTCTCATGGGCGATGTTGGCCTTAGAAGACATTATATATCTTTTTTTCTTCCACAAATCTTTCATATCAACTCTGAAGGCAAAATTTCACCTGAATTATTCGTTTAATATTTACCAAATGCAATTGTAGAGAACTTTTCGTTTTTATTTGGGAATGGTAGTTGCTTTTTTGTGGTAGTTTATACCTCCAGTTTCTGTTAATTTTGGAATATTCCATATCGATAAACAAACCAATTTGCTTTGAATCATTCTTTTCTCCTGTAGAGGCCAAATGTTTTCTGTAAACGCAGTTCCTCTTACAGGTTTCCATAGAACTGTAAAGATAAATTTTAGTTGGTATTTATATTTTCGCTTAGAAGCAGTTTAACAGTGGTTTCCCCTTTGTATTTAAACAGAGAGCAAGACTGCAGTCTGCATGCTCAGGTGATTCTAGCAAAGGCCCAGAAGCTTTTTCTCCATCTGCCATTACAACAGCTACAATGAAATGTGACCTTTTGGCATCTTCTCCAAATGATAATGGATCTATCTCGAGCATTCCCCCGATTGAAGTATGCTTCACTGAAATATTTGATGGTTTCTCCTTAATTATTTTGTCACAGGAAAAGAGCAAAGGTGTTTACAGCATCCATTTTATTTGTAACCTTTCAATTAGGTTCAGAGCGTTCTGCAATCGTGTATTGCAAATGCTGAAATTGTAGCAACAAAGCTGTTGCAGGAGGCGATGGATACTGTCCAGTCACAAGTCCTATGTGCATTGCAGCAAGCTGCAAATGAAACCTTTGACGATTTGAAGAAAGATGCCGCGCACCGTATTTTGATAGCTGAGAAGAGAGCAATGGCACTTGAACATGAATTGTCCATGGTGAAACAACATGCCCTGACAATGCTTCTTCGGTTGAAAACCAATAATGATGCCAAGGTATCTGGAATAATTTATATTTTGACATTTGAATTCAATTGGGGATTCAGGATGTTTTTGTTCTGTTATTTCCTCATCATGCTTAATGCAAATGATTAAAAAATTATTCTTTGAGCTCAAAAGTGGATTTGATATTATTAAATAATGTTTAGATAATCAACATGTTCCAATATTGTTATATCCAGTATTGGTCACCCACAATGAAGCACCGAAGCCCATGTATCTCGGAAGTTCACCGTGGTTTAGTTGTATTTTGTCCTCACCATCTATTATTTAAGTGTTTTAGTTTATGGTTGATTATTGTTTGATACAGTGCTAGCTTCCCATTTATTAACTAGCTAACATTTCAGTATATCCAACTGGTTATACTGAATCAAGGTGAGTGTGTTCTGAAAACAGGCTATAGAGAGGGAGATGGATAGATTCACATTTTTGGTATGTGTTTACTGTCTTTTGTTGGTCACCTGACTTATAACTATGGCCAGGCCAAAGTGAACAAATTGTGTTCGCATATTGTAAACTTAGGGTCTTTACACACAACAACGTTTTACCTAACTTCTGGGATAAAGTTTTAAGTATCTGCTACTTGTTGTGTTTAGTCCTAATGTTGGTCTTTGCTGAGTCTTCCACTAGTTATATTTAGTTATCTTGTGGTTTGGTCTTGGTTAATATAACCAGACCACTTGTAGAACTTATCTTATGAAGTGATATTGCACATCAATCTGTTTGTTCTGCAAATTGAACATGACATTCTTTGGCAGATAGATAAGAACTTGGTGATAGACATGCCTAGATCTTTAGCAGATCTGGTCAACCGAATAGCTTCCTTTCTAGTTTCTATATCTGAATTACAGTCAGCTTCAGTAGTACTAGGTAGTACTCTAGCTTCACCATAGGATAAATTAGAAAACCAAATGCTGATGCATAAGGAACTGTCTTCATCTCTTTGACTTCGATCTTATCCTTGGGCTGTTAGCTAGTTAATTTACATCAAAATAGGAACATAAATCTCACAGCAAAGGCCACATGATAAAGTTGTATAGTGCCATCATTGTGGCAAGAAGAGTCACTTTAGATGTAACTGCTAAAATGGAAGAAAGGGAAAGGAAAGGGTCCAACAGGAGAAGAAAAAATCAACCTAAGAGAAGAAATGTTAAAATTGAAGAGGTGAATACAGTCACTTGGACACTAACAGTAAGAATGATGTAATCTTTGTCTCTGCATGCTTTGGAGCATACGATTTACTTAATCAGCTGCTTATCTTCACTTCACCCTGTATTCTGGGTGGTTTCCTGAGTATGTAAGGGGTCAACATGGTGCTTTCTATCTTGGAGAGAACTGTGTGTGATAGGGTTTTGGAATTATGCAATTAATTTCCCCATGGAGTATTGCAGAGAAGCCACCGTCATATGCTTATCTGAAAGTGTTTCGACTGGGGGGCCCTTTATGCACATTCATAATGAAGAACACAGCAAATGTGAGCCAAAAGTTTGTGAAAATAATTGCCTAGGATATGTTAATGAGGTTGAAATGGCATATAGATTGTTGGATTCGGTGAAAAAAGAAAGGGTGCATCAATGACGTTATCCTCTGGGGAAAGTGCACACGTAAACAGCCTGAAAAGATTGAGGAGTTTTGTAGGGTTGTATCTCGAGAAGAAATACCTTTTTGACAGGAAAATGTGCCCATTGTACAGCAGCAAATACCTGCTGTGAATGTACCTGCAAATGCAGAAAGTAGTGCTGCAAATGCGTTGCTAGCCATTGCCCGTAATGATGAGCCACCAAATCTGCAAGAACAGCCAGGACAGCAAGTATTAATGATGTTTTGAAAGCAGAATGCCAGTATAGCAAGTCGAAAATGAATTGCATGATCAACAGCCAGCAAACAATGATCATTTTCCCAGGAGATCATCCAGGGCTACTAGACGACATGACAGATTCGATCTTGGTGCAGATAATGTGGCTGATTTTGTCATGGTGACAGACCGTGGTGAACAAATCTTGCTTCAAATAAGCAATGGATAGATAGAACAGTAAGAAATGGTATAAAGCAATGTTATTAGAGATGGAACTCTTGAATAAATGATGGTACTTGGTACATTTGCCTAAAGTGCCGAGAACGCTTCCATGTAAATGACTTTTGAAGATGCTCACTACTAGTTCCTTGCCAAAACAAAAAGCATGATTAGTCATGAAGGGATACAAGCAGGAATATCGAGTGGATTTTAATGAGAACTTAACAATTTCTAGTCCTCAAATTTCTAACCGTAATAGCAGAATTGGTGCCACCAATGTAGCAAACAACCACAATTTTCTTTGTGGTTCCTGTAACGGGATACTTGCATATTGCCTTTCAAGGGTATGAAGGGCTGCATATCCACGGGAAAGTCAAGCTCATGGCACCTTCTATAAGGAAACTCTAGCCCTGTGAGCTATGTACCTTTTTTCTATCTCCCAAGGAACATTCTGATTCTGGTTTCATTACTCTAGCTTGAGTGATGACCACTTTAGTTTTATCAAGGTTGGCTGACAAATCTGTATAAATTGAGGATGATTGTAGAGAATCTAGGTGTCTTTGAAGTCCCTTTGTACGAGTTGAAGATCAACATATATCCCCAACTTACTGTAGTATTGGTATGACTGTCCTTGCTAAAAAACCTCCCGAGTCCATCAATATATGTGGTTATATATCTCACTATGTGCAGACTTAAGAGGGTGGGTCATACTGGGCATCCTTGTTTTTACTCCAATCATGCCAGCCACCATCTTTGACAGTCTAGTAGTCGTGGGATCATGCTTCACATAATGCATAAATTCCCCATTGTGTATCTATTGGGATTCAAGGACTGAAACTTTCTGAAATCAATAAAGCAGCAATAAGCTCCGTTTATGGAAGTGAAAGATTGAATGTGTGAATACAGAAAAAGAAAGATCAAGGATGGTGCTCCTATTCACTCCTCAGTCTGAAGTTTGTGTGCCCCAAATGCTGGTTTCCCTATCAGAAAGTTATCAATAGTGTAGGCAATGTTGCGTGCCTGATTGAAAATTTATCTTGTAATATGTGTAATTCACATCCTGCACCACTTTTTCCAGTGATTAATGGAGGGTCAGCCAACTTCAATCATTCTTCGCAACATTGTATCTGCAAAATGAAAGTGCAGTGAGGGTATCTGGTTATTAGTTAATCAGTAAAGTTCAGTACTGTAATTGAAAATTACATGTAGAGGGCAGGAACAACTGCTGATTAGATGTTTCTGTCAGTGATTAAGGTATGATATTTGTTAGTACTGTGATAAGAAAGTCGTTGGGGAATCGAATGCGAACATTTAAAGGGAAACTAAACATAAAACTTGGTGAGTGTGATCAAGCAGAGTGAAGATTGATACCTGATTGTAGACAGGCAGCTGATCAAATGAAACTCAGTACATGCGTATGGCACTTCTGTATTCCAAAAGTGAACTTCTTAGTCTAAATGTTCAAATACATGTGCAATTCTCTGTGAATTGTATTTCGAATCATAAATAGGTCTTGAGTGTGCCCAAATAGTAACGTCTACTGAATATGTCATCCTTTTCTCTTGATGACTTCTGTTATATTCCTTTCTTGAACTTAGCAACTAAGAACTGCTTCCACATTGATTGCAGGTTGTAGAGATGGAGAAAAGGTACCTAACGGAGAGGAGAAGGGCGCAGGATGCAGAGGCCAAACTTATAACAGCCCAAGATACCTCAAAGAAGTTGAAATTAGAGCTTAGGAAGAAGAGAGAGATTATAGAGAAGATGCAAAAGTTTGTACAACCAATCAATGTAGATTATCAACAGGCATTAAAGAGGATTACAGATACAACTGTCGGGTGTGCAGGAAATCTCTTGAGAGATGAAACACAGGGTATGAAAATGCATTCTCCGGAGAACAGATTTTTTCCCAATATGGGAGATTGCTCATTGCGTGCAGTCAGTCAAATGGCCCATCAGGATGTACCCTATACTGTATTCAAACCTGATGTGGCTGTGGTGACCACGACTACATCTATAGAAGATGAAAGTAAGCCAGTGGCTGAAACAGTGATAAATGAAGGAACCATGGAATTGCCTATGCCAACAAGTTCTCTAATTGAAAGAGTTGAACATGTATCTGTCCTTCATACAGATGGTATAATGCAAGAGAGTAGCCAAGAACAGAACATGCTCCAAATTGAAAGCAGAAACAGTGGTAGCGCAGACTCAGTTGATGAACTAAATAGATTGACAGTAGTCGAACTCAAGCCTGGAAGGGTTCACACAAAAGCAAATCATAAACATAAAGATTGGGTTGATCCAAATTCTGGATGTTTCGAAACTACTGTACCTATTGTAACAGATGGGCATCCAAACACAGGTGATGCGAATCTTGGAAGCTCAGATAGTTCAATAAAGGGAATTTATGTAAGAAGAAAGGTTCGAATGAATGGGGGACAATACACAAGGAAGGTAAACAATGGTTCGGCAATGGTAAAACCTTGTGTAAGCATGGAGGAAGACATTCATATTTCTGATTTTGCAGTGTTGGGAGAAATGGAATTACGTCCCAAAGTTGAGATGGAGAATTTAGATAACATGGTTGATGTACACATTTCTCCAGTTGATGTGCTACAGATTGGCAATCCCAAATGTCGAAAGCATGAACTTTTGGAGGGGAAAGCACTGGGATGTGCTGATGGAGATGATTCAGAATCAATTCGTGGTACATCGAAGGGCAATGTTTGTGTAAAGTCAGTTGAGTTTGCAAGGCCTGATTATGAAGTTGCAACTTCACTCACAGAATTAGCTTTCCTGGGGCAAGAACTTCCAAATCATAAAAGGGAGGTATCACCTTCCATGAAAAGAGAAGATGTATTCATAAAACCAGGTAGAACTGGACTTAGAATGAAGCGTATGGGAGTGTCATTCCAGAGGAACGTCAGTGCTGGGGTTGGTAGAAGAATCACAAAGAAGGCCAAGCTAGATAAAGATGATGTAAGGATCTTACCAAATTCCATTGAAACGTGCTCAAAGAGAACAAAGGTTGGAAAATCAACTACTGCAAAAGATGTTTTATCTGTGGAATCATCTAGAGATAGCAGACGGCTACTACAAGGTGCTCGACAGGTAAATATTGCCGCTTTTTTCTCTCTTTAACTTTGAAGTAGGCTTGCTTTCTGTCTATGTTTGGAATATTCTCAAAAGATTAGATTTTGCATTTGAATCTTGTTGTGCTGCTTTATTCTCTTTTCGCTCCATTTACATGGACAAGGCTCTGGTTAGTGATGTTCTTGTGAAACTTTTGTACCGTTGGGGAACCCGTTTTTGTTTCACATTGCTTCCTATACATTCTTATGGATCATCTTCATGTTCACAGCTTTTCCTGTACCTTTCTTTGCGCTGCTTTTTGTGCATTCGTGTTTGCATTGTTTTGATATCACGTTTCGTTAGATAACATTCTTTTTGTGTGCAGCTCTTGTGCTTGGCAGAGAAGAAATGGGGATGATATGAAGAAAACCAGCAAAACTGTGTCGAATCAGGTGTGCCTCCAGCGGTTGAAATTCTTTATAGAGATTGAATCATTTCCACAAACCCGTAAGTTTTTATACAATGTGTCGCTCAATTGAAAGATGTCATTCTTCGCATTGTCCTCATCCATGGTGTATCTACAAGTGGGGAAGTATCTATGGTTCTCATCCATGATGTCAGAGATATAATCTTGCATCTAGATTAGCTGATTTCGCTGTCCGCTCCTCTGTGCCATATATATAAATCTATCAATAATACCCTCCTTTTTTGACAAATCCTTTCTCCCGTACAGATACCTCCATTCTTGTATGTCCCGACGCGGACTTTTGAAAATATGAGCCACCTGGTCACATAAGAAAACAAAAAGGTTTAATCCAATCAACTGACTGTCGGAAGGCTCGAAATGTTTTTACTTAAGATGTTGGCATGTGGAAAAAAACACACACGCAAACAGACGTCTGTTTGATCTAACAATTGTCAATGTTGTGTCACACATGTGAAGAAGATACCACATTACTTCTGTTAATCCTTTTTGAACAATGTCCATATACCTATCTTCTTATCTTTTACTCTTCTAGAACATACTGGAAACTTGAACAACTTCTCACAATGGTGATATGGAGAGCCATATTAGCTTTCCCTATACTCCATTGCAGCTTGCCATGCATTTTTATGTGCTAGCTTAATGATGGTTGAAAGTCTCCCCTTTCATTCTTTCTTTACCTACATGTAACATGTGCTAATCGGGAAATTAGCAAGCATCAGAGACCACTAAACAAGAAAGCGATGATACCCGATAATTATACCCGATAATTATTATAGGGAGACCGGGAAAAGTTGTGTCAAATCTTAAATGTCCATTGATGTGTGCTCAGAATCATTGCTTTATTGGTTTCAGCTCTTTGTTGATTAAATTTACAGTAGATCAAAACCCCGTTACAGAGTTGAGATGCCATAAGAGTGCATCTCTATGGAAAGAATCTCAGATGAATCTCATAATAGGAGCTGAGCTGATCCTCTTCTTCAGACCAGTTCTTCCTATTTACTCGAGGCTTCCACAACTACAGATCTGCCACTGTTGCTAGTAAGCAGGATCAAAGTATTTGACATGTGAAAACATCCAATCAGTCATGGGCTATAGCAAAAAATCGATAAACCATGGATTTCTACAACATTCATGCAACAAGTAGATGGGGTAATAGAATGGAGAAACTGGCAAATTTTTGCACCTCCCATTGCCCAATTTATATATTTACATATAGCAGCACATTTCACTACTGAGACTCACATGGGATCACAATCCTGTCTAGAATTACAGTTATATAAAGATTAACACATCAAAGCCTCTCTAACTATATACATCATCTAGAATTACAGTTATATAAAGATAACACATCAAAGCCTCGCTTAACTATGTACCAAAACTGATCGGAGCATTCATTCATCCTCCAATAAGCATACAGCACATCTAGTTTGATGCTGTACATCCATATGTAACACCACTTCACGCACACACTCTCGGCAATCTCCATCTCCATAGCTCTCTGTTTGTACACTTTGTATTTGACATTTCCTGCTGTTGATATATGGTTGTCAAGGATTAGGGGCACACTTGTGGTTTGGGGCCTCACAGCACTGCCAATCTCTTGATCTTATACTGATCAAGGGAGAGATGAACATGTAGAGAAATAGAGCAAAGAGAAAATCAGTATATGCCGATGGTGCATATGAGATGTTCACATCAACAATGCAAAAACTGATGCGTGCATGCGTATGTATGTACATGCATACATGTATGCATAGTTCCTAAGATTTGCATACATGCGTATGTGAATGGACGAACGAATAACGAATGCATAATTGAACTTATGAACCAAGGTTTAAATATTTTTATATTCTTTGCCTAGTGTTGAGGTTTGTGATAATCTGCTTATGAGCCAAGATTAAAAGCCAACATTCATTCCCCTTATTTCAATTATTTTCGCCTCCCCATTTTTGTCTTCCCTCCATCACACTCTCCTCTCTCTCTCTTGACAAATGGCATTTTTCCATTCATATTGCCTCTTTTCATGCTCGAATTTTTGTTCCATTCTCGGATGCGAATGCATATATGAACGCGAATGTTACGAACATTCACACATGCTTGCATGTGTACATCTATACTACAATCATAGAACGAACCATACTTTTGCAAGCTGCAAACGCAATCAAGAATATTTCGAGCATTCGAAATTGATAAATCACCAAAAGAATGTTTCAGGCCAAAAGAATGGTAAATTTAATAAAATATTTAGAACTTGAAAGAAGTCTTGGATTGATTTTTCTAAAAACAGGAGAAAAAAGTAATGATTCCAAAAGAATGTTTTAGACCAGAAGAATGGTAAATTTAATAACATATTGAAGTTCCATGAAATACAAATTAATTCTTCTAACATATTGAAGTTCCAAGAAATGCAAATTAATTCTTCTAACATATTGAAGTTCCAAGAAATGCAAATTAATTTTAAATTAATTCTTCTAACATATTGAAGTTCCAAGAAATGCAAATTAATTCTTCCAAACAAAAGGAAAAATTTATAATTATTAAAACAAAAAACCAAGAAAAAAAACACACTAACATTAGCTCACAACATTTGCAAACGTTTGCAAACTTCCATTCGTGTTTGCAAAAACCAGAAGCTTGCGAATGTTACGTTCTATGATTTGTATGCATGCATGCATGTGTGCATCCGGTAGCATCCATCGTATGCATGCCATGTGCAGTGGGATTTCTGCAGGAAATGGTGGTGATGGTGGTGCATACATACCCGTCTTCGGCTCCGCTCATGGTGCTCGCCATCGCTATGGTGCTCATCATCGGTGCTACTCTCGGCATGTCCCTGGCCACCATCATCATCATCGCCGTGGCGGTGATGGATCCATAGCTTCCATGGCTTCGTCTTCACCATCGTCGCAGCAGCAGCAGCAGCAGCAGCAGCATCGCCATATCCACGACCACGTCGGAAGCTTCCATGGAACGGACTCCATCCATGATAGGGATTCACCCTAAAACCGTAGCTACCATACGCGCTCCGATCCGCATGACTCACAGCAAAGCCACGGCGAGAACCACCATCATCATAATCATCATCATCGTCGTCGTCGTCGTCGTCGTCGTCGTCGTCGCCGTCGCCGTCATCTCCTTCTTCTTCTTCACCTCGGGGAGATGCAAAACCGACCAGATTCTTCTTCTGAGTGCGCTTGCCATCATCATCCATGGAGTCGTTCAGGACATCCGCATCCTCCTCGCGAGGATCGCTGCGTACAGCGCCATTGACGTCCTCGGCGCCGCGGATGCCGTGAGATCTGATCGTGCCTTCTTCTTCTTCTTCTACTTCTTCTTCTTCTTCTTCAGCATTTGAATACGGCCACTGCCGATCTAGTAGAGCCTGCACCAGGCCGGCAGAAGAATCACGATGGTGCTGATGCGGGTGACGGAGGTGATGAGGAGCTTGCGACAACACAAGGGCGGACTCCATGGCTATGGCGGCTGCAGGAAGTGGTTAGGGTTTCATCTCTGAGATCATCTTCTTGTACACGATGGAGCGCCCAGAAAAAGAAAGTTCATGTTCGGCGTACATACGTACATACATACGTACATACATACGTACATGCGTACACACATACATACGTACATACGTACATATATACGCTCATGCAGACATACATACGTACATACATACGTACACACACGTACATACTCACATACATACATACGTACATACGTACACACACATACAAACTCACATACAAACTCACATACACACTCACATACATGCGTACATACATGCATGCATGCATCGAGGGACACCATCATCATTCATTCATCGATCCACCGCCACCATCATCCGTCATCGTCACAATATCATTCAACATCAGTTCATCGTCATAGTGGGTCGGTCGAGAGTTGTTTGCATACGAATTGGAGTCACGGATCCGGCAGCATGATGCACGATCGCCGTCGCTGAGACTGGGACATGACCATGCCGCCTTGGAGATGTTTCCGCCTCGAATAGAGAGCCGAGCGCCAGAGACCGATTCGGCCCATTTTCTTCAAATCTCTGGGCGAGGTTGCGATTTAAAAGTAGTTGAGTGGTTGCACCGATCGATAGTTAGGTCATGTGCCTTCAGTTAGGAGAAACCAAGTATGATTGGGTGTCAGGGTGAAGTGATAATGTAGTTCAGAACCTCCCGGTGATAGAAGAGGAGTGGGCAACTATGCCATAGGAAAGAATATGCCCATTGATAGCTTCCACTGGAATTGGCTTAGACAACTGAACAACCGGAAATTTGTGCTTATGGACGAACTTTTCATCCATAAAACATGTGGTTGCCCCGGAATCGAGAAGTGCTCAAGACCCAATTGAATTTGTCTTCTAATGAATGCTTACCGGGAAGGAAAAATCATCAGTAGATGTAGTGGAACTTTGAGAGCAACATGAATTCGTGTTGTCCAACCGCATGGCTCTTACTGTAGTTGGACACCTTCTTTTTCCAGCTATTGGGGCCGTCTAGTCATAGAAAATTGTCATCGGCCATTTTTTGCTGGACATAAAGGAATTATATGTGTGGAGTCACCACAATATATACACAACCCATTGGTTCGTCGAAACCTTAATCTTTCAGCCTCGGTGAGTGGGACCCGAGCTCGGTCAATTTCCATTGGCACCAGGTCATTGGAACGTCGAAGGGGTTCTCGAACTGGGTTTCCACCTTGATGCCGCTTGTTCCTCCTGACAAAGCTCAAAAAGCCGGTTGTTACAACTGACTGCTTGCGTGATGGCTTGTGACAAAGTAGGCTCCAGGAAGTTGAGTAGTAGATTTTTAACGTCGTTTTGAAGGCCTCGACGAAAATGGTCGTAGAGTGCTTGGCCATCCCACTGAACACCGCACCCTAATTGTCGGAATTCAGAGGTATAGATGGACATCGGACATATACGTTGATGTAATGAATAGAGCTGTTTGGTGATGGTTGTTTGGCGTCGTTCTGTATCCCCAAATGTTGCTTCGAACTCTGCCAAAAAGGCATTAAAGTTATGTAAGAGTGGTGATGATGTTTCGACTAGTGGTGCGAACTAGGCTCCTGAGAGAAGGGTGCTAACGAGACCAACTTGACGAAAGTCATCCGAATATCGTTGAGGTTGTAATTGGACAATAAGCTTGATCTGATTTATAAACCCTTGGAAGCATGCCCTCATGCCATCGAACTTGTCAGGTAGATTGACCTTGGGCTCCAAACTTGTAGTGGGGTGAATAGGAGTTGGAGAAAGGGTTGATGAGGGAGTAGATGCTCCAGGGGGAAGATTTGTTCATGCTAGAGGAGTGTTGGTTTTTTCTTCCTCGAGTTCCATTGGAATTCCACCTTGAAGCTTCCGTAGCGACTCTGGAAAGTCGTTATTCTCAAGTTGAAGTTGATGCATGACTTCAATAAGATGATTAAATCTCTCGAATTCGACATGACAAGGCTTGGGAACTGGGAAGGTGAACAAATTGTCACAGACAGAGATAGAACAGTAGACAAAGCTAAGATAGAGACAGAAGAGTAGACAGAGCTACGCCAGAGCAGATGAGATATTAACTCGGAAGAAGATAGATGAAGCTGACTATTGCTTCCAGAACTGGTGTTGTTCACCTTGATTGGGATCAAGGTGAACCCCTGTATTTATACAGTTCCCTGATTCCTGCAAGCCACAAGAGGGTCCTGTATGTAGGGCCCTCCATGCGGGGCATATATACATGCCAAGGCTTTTAGAAAGTTCCGGAACTTTCTGGAACAGAAACCATTTAAATGTATATCTGTTGGCATTTATATCATGGGTTTGTGTTTGATCAATTGGTTAGAATAATTAGTATTTCAAATAAGGTTGTGGGTTCAAAACTCGTTTATGATATAATCTCTCGACCACGAATATGCATGAGAAAATGATGCATGTATGTATGCATACAAAGGTGAATACATACTAATATAAGATAATTTGCAGCTATGTTGTAGTGAACACAGCGTCTATATTGCAACAATATCACCACAAATTGAGGAATAAAGATCAAATTTTGAACGTAGACATTGTGTCCCAAGCAAGATTTGAACCCAAATTATCAAGTGGAAGACATAGCCGATCAAAATTTATAGCTTTTTTTATGTAACAGGTTTTACTCTTTCCTTTCGTTCAGTAACATATTTTGGTGGATCAAAAATGGTAATAAACATTCGACCCGATAAAAAATGGTATTTTTTCTTTTACATGCATGATGCATATTTACCTGTATATGCATACCTACATACATGCATATGCACGTGCTTATGTACATGTATGATGTCTATTCATCTATATATATACATATATTACATACACATTAACCTGCATTTGCATACATACATAAATTATATTCACCCACATATACATGCACACTTGCACATTCTCTTGCATATGATGCATACATATATGCATAAACATCTAGATATACATGCGTATTCATCTGTTTTTTTTTACATGCATGATACATACTTACCTGTATATATATATACGTGCATATTCATGTGTATATGTACATGTATGATGTGTATGCATCTGTATATACATACATTACGTGCATATTCACCTGTATCTACATTCAAACATGCATATGAATCGTGTGCAGAAAAGAAAAGAAAGATTATGTATCATTCATCGCCACATTACGTGATGAATTCTTGTGATCCACAATAAGAGTTAAAATGAACTAGCTTTTGTTGTTGGCTATGGATTTGTGCCTCGAAACTATAGAGAGGATGAGCATTGAGTGGGAAAGAGGAAGGGGCCTCGATCTAAGATGGCGAAGGAGAAAGCTACAAATTTTCAAATCAGCTTTAAAGCTTGCTAATTTCTTTCCCAGCCCAGTTTTTCTTTTTATGTCTCTCTAGAGCTCTAGATTTGCATGCACATGATGTCTTGCATATTTATCCTGACGCCCACCATTTAAAAAGAAGTGTAGATAAAAACGAAGCTGCATGTATAGAATTAGATCGAAGATACAGTTGATATAGTTTTGTTTTTGGTAATATGGGCAACTTCAATAGAATGAATTAATATGTGATGTGATATTGAATGCAGTACTACGCCGAGATAAGAATTGAAGACGTAGTCGAGGAGTAATATTTGTCCGATCGAAAGAAAGATTCGCAACTACACGCGGTATATTTCATATGAGTAACTATATGCATAATATATGGACTGTGCGTCGCGGATTATAGGAACTATATAATCTACAGATCATGCGTAACTTGTGTAAAGAATGCGCGCGTAGGTGAACGTGTTTTGTTAGGTAGAAACAAAACTCTCAACGTTCCCCTACCTCACCTATTCACAGTTCTACATCAAGTGGCTGGTCTCACCAGAAGATGAAGCCAAACAACTCATCTACGAGCCTCACACCAGTGGCAACGACTACTACAATGAAAAATAAGGCAATTTCTTTC
>JBBBWG010008635.1:0-14403 GCA_037176905.1 Azolla pinnata | reverse complement strand
ACTAGGGTTTTGATAATTAGGGTGGTCATTAATTAGCACTACTAGGGTTTTTGATTAGGGTGGTGATCAATTAACTAGCACTACTAGGGTTTTTGATTAGGGTGGTGATTAACTAGCATTAGGGTTTTGATTAGGGTGGTGATTAATTAGCACTACTAGGGTTTTGGATTAGGGATGATCCGCAGCAGCTTAATACAGTAGAGATCGACCTGTGGTACGTGATGAGGCCCGCGGCGATGTAGCCGGCGAGGGCTTGCTCCTGGGCTTCGTCGTCTTCGTGGGCGGTATCGTACCAGTAGATATGCTCCACGCCTGCATACACCATATACTCGATCCACTGCCTCACCTCGTATGACCTAACCCTAAATCTGTCCGCTTCGAACACCCTGTTCGCTATCACCGCCCCCAGGAAGTACCTGCAGCGGCGCCGCCTTGCTCTGCTGCCATCGCTATGAATCAATCTGATCTCTGTCCCATCGCCATCGCCTTCATCATCATCATCATCATCATCATCGCCGCCGCCCTCGCTGCTAGCATTCACTGAATCCCTGTGATCCTGCATCAGGCGGCCGCTCGGCTCATCCTGATTCTGCTGCTGCTGCAACCTGATCGCCGCCTTGTTCCGCTCGCTGATCCTCGCCCTGTAGCCTTCCCGCCTCGCACCGCATCTCGCTCTCTCCATATAGCTCCTGTATGAGCCAGCTGCAGCGCTGATCCGCGCCTCCTCGACTGCAGCGCTAGTGCGATTCATGCCATGATCGCCGCCCTGCAGATCTGCAACCTTAATCCGCGGCGCTGATACAAATCGCCCAGCTTGCTCACCATCATCAGAATTATGAGCTTTGAGATCAACGAGGTCGCCGATCATGAGCTGATCCTGGGCATCGTCGATCGGCAGCAGCTGATAATTCGTCGGCCGATAATCACTAGGGGCTTGACTGATGCTGATCGTTATGATCAGAATCGTTAGGACGGCGGCGCTGCAGTAGACCATTCCGAACCGGGCTCCGAGTCTAGGGAAGCTGCTTGGGCATATTTTGATTCTCCAGGCGTTGTAATTAACGCTAATTAGCATGCTAATTGCCGCCATTAGACGGTCGTTCAAGGAGATTACGCAGATAATAAATGTAATGGTTTTGCTTAAGATTATTGTTAGGGTTATGGCTAATGATATGTCCGAGTAGGGATCAGGCTCAATGGATTGGGACCGATTCGCCGCGATTAGCGTCGGCGATTAGCAACTGGTTTCATCATAATCAGAGTGGGAGGATCAAGGAATGTGGATTAGAGATCAAATCCACAAGCGGCGCTTGTTGTTTAATCAAGATGTCGAGGATCATGAGGTAACATAAGACGATTGATGAAACGATGATGATTAAGCTAGGATTAGCACTAATTAGACTCGTAATTAATCGACTCACGTGTGGCTTGAAATAGAGATTAAGAGAACGCAAAACAAAAAGGACAAAAAAAAGCGAGAGATAATTTGGGCAAAAAGAAAAAGAACAACAAAAGTTTAGTTAAAAAAAACACACAAAGCTTTAAAAAACTGATCGAATAATACACGGCATTAATGCCCTTCAATCTAAATCTTACCATAATTACCAGCCCGAGCAGAGTTAGGGCTAGGTTAGGGTTAAGTTAAGGATGGGGTTAGGAGATTGGGCTAAGGATTAGGGTTAAGAATAGGGTTATGATGCGGTTTAGGGTTAGGAACCAGGGTCAGGATTAGGGTTATGGTTAAGATAGGGTTAGGGGATACGGTTGGGGTCCGAGCTTGGGTTTAAGATTAGAGCGGGTTATGATGCGGTTTAGGGTTAGGGTCGGGTTAAGGTTATGGTTAAGATAGGGTTAGCGGGGTAGGGAACGAGCAATCAGTAGATGGATTAAAAAGTCGTTAATGGTCATAACGAAGCATTAATGGTCGGGATTTTCAATCGGCACAGGATGTGTAAGTAAAACTCTGTCGTAGCATTCGCCGTTGAGCAATCAGTAGTTGGATTAAACGGTCGTTAATGGTCATAACGAGAGAGTGTTAATGGTTGTGATTAGGGCCAACGAAGCGATCAGCACGGGACGTACAATAAGCAGAACTCTGTCGCAACGTCTGTCGTTCTGTTCTTTTTTTTTTTTCTGCTACATATTACGGAACAGGTGCGCGATGGTCGGGAGCAGATCGGCCAATGCGATCGCATTGGTCAGATTCGTCAAGCTCGGAGCGGAGCTCGAAGCTGCACGCTGGTTGCTGCGTTAAAAGCACGTGTTTAGGGTTTAGGGATTAGGGCTCAGAGTTTAGGTCTCAGGGTTTAGGGTTTAGGGTTTAGGGTTTAGGATTTAGGATTTAGGATTTAGGGTTTAGGGTTTAGGGTTTAGGGTTTAGGATTTAGGATTTAGGATTTAGGGTTTAGGGTTTAAGCAACCACAGACATATCCATATACACATAACAAACACACATGCCTGAAGAAGAAGAAGACGAAGAAGACGAAGACGAAGACGAAGAAGAAGAAGAAGACGAAGACGAAGACGAAGACGAAGACGAAGACGAAGAAGAAGAAGACGAAGACGAAGAAAGACGAAGGTCGGCGGCTATGGCGGCCGCCTCAGAGAAAGACGGGCCCTTGGCCAAGGCCGCTGGCGCTGCCGTCCTGGGCGGCATCTTCTGGAGCATCTTCCAGTCCGCCTCCTCTTCTGCGATCCCTGCCCGTCTTCCGCCTGCATCGCCTGCATCGCGCAACCGCCTCCCCTCCCACCACATCGCGAAAGGCGACACTCTCTTCAGCATCTCTCGGAGATACGGCGTATGCTCCTCCTCCTCTTCCTTCTTTTCCCCATTCTTCCAAAGTTTCGTCTTCTAGGATTCTATCACCAGGCCGTGCCGGCGCCTTTCTGGTCTGCAGGTCTCCGTGGAATCCCTGCGAGCGGCCAACGGGATCGATGGAGACACCATCTATGCTGGAGAGACACTCGTCTTGCCTAAGTGAGAATGCCTGGAAAAACTCCTCCGTGAAAATGATTCCGTTCGAAAGAAAACATTCTTCACAGACATCCTCCGATCTTTACTTTCTTCGTTCTCAGCAATGGTGTGTCGGAAATGAGAACCTGTCTTCTGCCCCAAGAGAAGAACAAGAAAAAGGAACTGACAAATTTTCCTGTAGCTCTATTTCTCAAAACCCTAAGACATGGAAGACGTTCTGCTGTGTGGAAGAACACAGGAAGGAATAAAGATATCGTTTTTCGTGTCTAACTGTCTGTTTCGGTGTTGAATCGCTGAGAAACAAATGCTTTGGCACTGGTTGAATTGTGCCTTTAGGACTGAGCTCTCCAGATCTGGAGAAGGAAGATGGAAGACGGAGATGTAGTAGCGGCAGTAACTAGAATTTCTTCAACATTTGAATCGATTGGATGATGCTTCAAGCAATCTGTTGGCATCGGTATTGCTTATATGATGTTTTTGTGATGTGTTAATTGCAACTGCAATCTGGTATATGTTGTTTTCGGTGATCTTCACCATTTGAAACCGGTTACATGCGGTGTTTCAAGTGATCCATGACATCTGAATTGATCTTTTGTATGTTGTTTCCAATGATCTCAATTGAGGTTTTCATGTGATCTGTAACAGTTGAATAGACCAGATAGAGTGGTTTTCCTTTACAATGGGCAATCCCCAAATATAATGTTTGTTTCCATCTCAATTGGTCACGTGTCATGTTTCAGGTGATCAATAGATTCTGAATGAACAATCATAACCAGTCACAAAGCTATTTCCTGCAAAATTCGACCATCTCGATTTCAATCGTTTCTGATGTCAGTATAACGCATCAGTTGGATCTGCCCTCAGAGCTCAAAGGTATTTTAAACTCACCGATCTTTTCCTACAATTTTGTTTCAAGTTCTTATGTACGCTCATGCACATTCCTGGCATTTTCGTATCTGTTTATAAAGTTGGCCACTGGTTACAGAAGAAGAAAAAAGGCCCAGTTTTTGCCCTGTTAGTAGTTACATATATTATTTCAACAATATATGGCTAGAAGTTTCACACATTATACCCATTTTATGCCACCAAATAAGAGAAGGCTTTGTAGCTTGCTGAATTGTTGATCACCTCCCTAAAGCATCCTTGCTGAAACGATGCTTTAGGGAGGTGAAGTTTCACACATCATGCCCATTTTATGCCACCAAATAAGAGAAGGCTTTGTAGCTTGCTGAGTTGTTTGTTTGATCACCTCCCTAAAGCATCTTTGTTGAAAAGGCTACACACATGCTCCCTTCTCATTCATTGACTTTTGTTTTTGTAAGCATTCACATACACAACAAACAATGTGACTTCATTGCACTAGTTTCTTTGGTTGAAGTTTACCAACCGATCTTTTCTCATGTTTTATGGCCCCATTGATCACTTGGCAGTGCCGTGATATTTTGTAACTTCTATCAACAACGTTTGGACATGCAAATTTTGGGCAGATCCAACTTAGACCAAGGACAAAGTATATGTTGAAGTCTTTCGAGAATGACATGTCTAAACTCTTTGCCTACTTATGAGATAGATTCTTGCTTGTTAGCAGTCTTTTCCAGCGCATTTAAAGTGCAGAAAGGATGATTACGAACTTCTTTTTACCATCTCCTAGTCCAAAACTTTGGCAGTTTGATGATCTATGATCTACCAAAGATCCAATGTCTTGAACTTACAACAGTAGCTATGGATGTGGCCAAGATAACCGAACAAATGACCCAAAACGTGCGTTGCTACTACAGGAGAAACAAGTTAGAACCATGTAGAAGAAAGTCTATCCAAGCTTCCATGGATGTTATCATATTGTGACTTCACTGAATAATCCAAATCAGACCATATAGCTTGAACTACTTTCACAAGATGAATTGCATTGTTTTGAAACACAGCTATACACATTGCTTTCCATAGATTCTATAAGATAATTGCAGAAAACATCTCCCATCCCTTTTCACATACCATTGAAGAATAATTACCCAAATCCAGTGGCGTAGAAATTTGCATAAATCTTTCGTGAACCAAATGAAATGCATGATTAAGTGTCTCTCCCTCATGAAGAGTAGGAGCTCCCATGAGGATCCAATGGCATAGAAATTTGCATAACTCTTTTGTGAACCAAATGAAATGCATGATTAGGTGTCTCCCTCATGAAGAGTAGGAGCTCCCATGAGGACCCCCCAAACTACAAAACCCATTAGCACCTCTATATCCAAATCCGCAATCCCATAATACATGCCTCTATGATTTGACACCATTTTCACACCTTATATGTGTTGATGGATGACTAAACCTGTCACCTCAAGTAGCGACTAGCAAGGTGTTATGGGTTTCGAACCTATGACCTTCTTTATAGAGTCCATTGATCTAGCTAAATGATCAAATAAAAAATGATTATGTAAATGCTAATACATATAGATTTAATATCCCTTTTTGATGTTCCCTGTTTGCATTTCATGAACACCCAACCATACCAATAAAGGAGTGCAAGCTCCTTGCCACTCATAAGAACATGGAGTCATAGCTTCTCCCCATGTCGTATCACAAATAGTTGTAGCCATAGTTGCCCCACCACGATATCTTAACAATAATTGTGTTTCCTCTCTTGAATCTAATAGCAAGAAATGATTCCATGAGGCCCATGATCCTATTAGATCACCATTCATCACGGCCCATGCCAACTAAGTCCTCTCTCCCATCATCTGACCACGAGAATCACAAAACAAGGTTTCCAAATCAAGTGCTACCTTTACATCTCTTGTGTACCATGAGACGATTTTTGTATTAAACCTTTTTGAAGCAACCGCCAAGCATAGATTATACCCTTCAAAAAATCACTCAACGAACCATGAGAACATATCAATTCATGTTATACAAAATACCACCGTAATGACGGTAACCACAAACCTCCTGTTGATGGAAAAAATGTCAAAAACACCTGATTTGCCACCACAAGTCTCCCTCCAAATGATAACTTCGAAGAACTCCAAAATAACAAATGGTAACAAGTCTCACTCCAAAATTTCTTTTGAGATTAAGTAAATCAATCTTTTTGAAAACTATTGAGGCATCACACCAAGAGAGAAAATAAAAGGCAGGGCCTAAAAGCTCCCAAGATCGAATATAAAAGTCACAAGACAAACCATCCTCGCTTAGACAACTATCAGGTGACAACATCTTAAGAGCATTAATTAGCTCTTCATTTGTAAATGGCATGTCAAGCATAGATCTCATTTGCTCTGTCACTCTGCCAAGAATTTTTTGCCCAAATTGTTTCCCTCTTTTCCACAATCATTGAGGATGACATAGGTTCAGCACACAATAATTTAGCATAGAACCCCTAATCTCCTCACGATCAGTTGCTAGCGATCCATTGACACGACACAAACCTTATACTTGAAAAGAAGCATTAGTTGGTCTCTTATACTTTAAGAAAAACTTATTAACTCTATCACCTTCCGATATCCATTTAGCAACTTGTGCATGATATTAGAAAATCTGCTCAATTTTGTTGCATTATTTGCAAAGTATGTCATGCATTACATAAATGAACAAATACCCAAGCACACAAGGTAAATCTCTTGTAGCCGTTGCAAGGAATAGATTGCACGCTTGTATCTTTCATCTTTTTGCTTAAGCTCCTCATACTTCCTCTTTGTAGCTCCATGAAGAAATTCCGAACTTGTCTGCAAAACCATAGCAACCTATAATAAAACTGGTTTCCTACCATCAACAATGTTATGCCACATCAACTCAACATCTAGACAATATGCATCATCATTCAAAACTGAATCAGAAATTTTAAGAGACACAAACTGCCTTATTGCTGATTGTTAAAAGCTGACCATTATTGGAGCATGATCGAAAAAAACTGTTCCAGGAACTATCATATTAATTCCCACAAGCTCCCTGGAAAAAATCCGAAAAATAAAACCGATCTATTCTTGACAGGTTGACACTACTCGCTCTTTTATCTGACTTGGAAAAAGTTAAAGATCAGATCAAAGGTTAAAGACTCGGGCTTTCTTACAAATGTATGCATATGCCAAACATCTGAAATTCTCATGGTAAAACACAACTGCTCCCACGCTTTCAACTTGGCACCGCATATCGTAGATCCTCTTGCATTCGATCTATCAGAGTGATGCTCCAGCATAATGAAGCCCCTTGCCATACACCACTCATTCACTTGTGGCAAATTATCAAGAAGAGTCTCCCAAAATTCCTTCCTCTGATACAAAATTCGGGTTAAGAAAACCAACATCAATACTTGATCTTCTCAAAACAAAGGATTGTGCTCTACTAGGCACCAAAACTTGATATGATATATATCACTTCTTGCACAAGCCTATGAGAAATCAACATGTTGTCCATAAGCAGAGGACCAATATGCCAACCAATCACCAGGAAGAAATGAACCACAAGATTGAATTCTTCTATTTGAAAGACGATGTTCTTGAATAAACAACAAATGGAAATGGCCACCTAACAGAAAATTTTGTCATTATTGTCGAAGACGTCCTTTTAAACGCCTACACCTAGCTCCCCTCAAACCTTGGACATTCCAGGAAACAACTCTCTTGATGTTATATATTGAGAAGACACTACACAATACTATCACAGGCTCGAAATCCAATCCTAGATCACCCTATGACTTCACAAAGACATTATCCTTGTCTTGCTCGCCACATCCTTGGCTGTATCCAATATCCTCTCCTTATCAGACCCCAATTGGCCTTTGGTTTAATGATTGACCACGTTTTGAGAAGAGTTACTTGTTGGCACTATCATTGCTTGCATGTTTCCCCCCTTTAGCAATCGGCAACAGAAGAGGGATGACAGGTTGGTGAAGCGGTGGGAACTTCCACACGGGAAGATAAGATTAGGCGTTAATTTGTAATTTCTGGCTTCAACAGGCGTTAAAATGTAATTTATAATTTGGTTAGGCATTTTTTGGCATAATTATTATTGTTATAAATGGAATAGAAAAAAGGGAGAATTACCACAAAAAATGCCTAACCATATTATAAACTACATTTTAACGCCTACTGAAATCAGAAATTACAAATTAACGCCTAATCTTATCTTCCCACTTATAAAAATGATAAAATGAAATTTAAAGGAGAGGATTGCACTTATAAATTATTATCATTGTACTCTCATGGTAGATGATTGAAAATACAAACATTAATGTATCTTTCTTTCCATTTGTAATATTTTGAAGAGAGGCCATATTCAGATTGTTGGGCCAAATTGTGAAGAAACCTGAGCAGTGTCTTGCCAACAATGCCTTTGTAAGACAAGGCAGAATCACAGCTGCCACCTACAGGTATGCAAAGCTGCATCCGTTTGCAATTTCCAGATCCACCATGGAAGCATTTGTAATGAGCCGTTCGACCTTTGTTTCTGGGAAGTTCCACTGCCCATGGAGTGGACATTGAGCCTGATAAAACGCTGGAAGATGCTTCAAGTTCATGGGAATCCATGGCCCATCTACGGTGCCAATGATCTTTTTGCCTCACGCAGTTCAGCTGGTTTCTCTGGACTGTCTTATTGAAATCTTGCTGAAATGTAGAGGCAGCCACAACCGGGCACATCTGAAACATGTAATTATGTACATATATTCTTGTGGTTTAGAAGATCACAGAATTGTTGGGAACTACTTTGTGCCTATCCTTGCTGAGCATGGAAACTCGGTCGAAGCCGAGAAAACTTTCCGTAGACTGTCGCACCGGAATGAGCATTCCTGGACATCCCTTATGCAAATTTGTGTGGAAGATGGGAAATCTTCCCATTCCCTTTATTTATTCGAGAAAATGCGCGATGATGGCGTGTCTCCAAGTAAGCATACCTTTGTGGCGGTTCTGAAGGCATGTGCCAAACTGAAGGCTATCGAGAAAGGCCAAGAGTTGTATATGGAGATAGCCCAAGAGGGTTTAGAGCTCGACTTCTGCATAGGCAGTATTCTAGTTGATATGTATGCCAAATGTGGTTTTCTTCTGGAAGCTCAAGAAATTTTCGATGAGTTACCGATCAAGGATTCTGTCACATGGACAGCTTTAATCTCAGGCTACACAGAGAATGGACATACTTTAGCTGCACTTAAGCTTTTGCGACAGATGCAAGAGAATGGATTGCCTCTAGATGCGACCACATTTGTATGCTGCTTGAAAGTAGGTTGTGGTGATAGAGAAGGTCCAGATATTGTGGAAGAAATACATCATGAGCTTGTGAAGTACGGATTTGAACACGAGATAATTGTTGCCAACAGCTTGGTCGATGCATATTGTAAGTCCGGTTCACTTGTAGAGGCATCAGCAGTTTTAAAGAAGATGCAGGTAAAAGACATTATCTCATGGACTTCTCTCATCTCAGGTTTTGCTGAGTACGGGTGTACCGAAGAAGCGTTGGCATGCTACGAGAGAATTCAAGAAGAGGGTATGTTGCCGAATAAGGTTACCCTTGTGTGTAGTTTGAGAGCTTGTGGTAGCGTAAATACCGCAAAACAGGGAGCGGAAATGCATTCGGTGATCTTCAAGCGAGGTCTTGAGAAAGAACCATCGATAAGTAGTGCACTGGTAGCAATGTATGGAAGGTGCCAGTTGCTTATAGAAGCACACAATATTTTACAAAGGCTGGAAGGGGAGGATGTAGTACCCTGGAATGCGTTGCTGAGTGGATATACCAGCCATGGACTAGTCGACGAGGCTATGGAAGCCTTCGAAAGAATGCGAACTAAGGGAGTACACCCGGATAATGTGACCTTTATTTGTAGCTTGAAAGCTTGTTGTGGGGAGAAAGCGATAGGTAGCGTTCGACATTTGCACATGGAAACCGTGAAACACGGCTACGAAAGCGAGTTAACCGTGGGAAATGTTTTGGTGGATTCGTATGTGAAGAGTGGGTCGCTCGTCGAAGCTCGGCAAGTTTTCGATAGCCTGAAGGTCCAAGATGTGGTATCATGGACA
Source organism: Azolla pinnata (assembly GCA_037176905.1). Lineage (NCBI taxonomy): Eukaryota > Viridiplantae > Streptophyta > Polypodiopsida > Salviniales > Salviniaceae > Azolla > Azolla pinnata. The sequence continues at coordinate 4,430 of JBBBWG010008635.1, read as the reverse complement.
TCACTCATTGCAGGGTATGCATTTCGAGGTATGAGCAAGGCCGTGTTTCATTTGTTTGAAAAGATGGGAGAGCAAGGCATTTGTCCGGATGCAGTCGTGTTGCAAAGTGTGCTCACGGCATGCGATCATTCCGGATTGGTTGATATGGGGCGAGCATACTTTGAGGCTATCAGTAGAGAATACGGTAAAACTCCGACCATAAGCCATCACAATGCAATGGTCGATATCCTTGCTCGCGCTGGACGGTTTGAAGAGGTTGTGGAGATGCTAGAGAAGATGCCTTTACAACCGGATCAGGTTACGTGGTTAAGCGTCCTAAGCGCTTGTAGGAAGTGGGGCAATGTGAAGCTTGCTGAGAAGGCATTTGCCAATGCTGCGAAGCTAGATGAAGAAGATGATGCAGCTTTTCTTCTTATGTGTAACATATATTTAGATGCCGAAATGTGGGCGGATTGCCAGGAGCATTGACACGATGAAAGCCAGGGGCCAGGCCGAGGATGTGATGCAAAATGTGCAGGACATAGTTTCTGATAATGTGACACGATAGTCTCCGAAATTTGTCGCAAAAACAAAAGATACTCTGTGAATTGAACTGAAACTGGAGTCACATTAAACCACCTCATTGCACGCAAGTGCAATTCAGGACCAGAGCTGGGGAGATGGTTAGATGTCGATCGGTTACTAGTTGTTTAGTGGATTGTTTGTGCTATACCATTGGCTCAAGGATAGACCATCGCATTGCAGGTTTGCTAATTTGGTTTTTAAGAATCAGCACACTGTATTATCATTCAGCTAGATCGATCTCACATGGCCTGTCTGGAATACACAGATTTCGAACTGCGCATCAACATCTAGCTGAGACCAGGGCTCCAGATCATTTCTTCAAAGCTATGTCAGTTGAAATTCAGCAGAAAAGAAAACAGTTTGGTCTCTCACAGAAATTCCTATTCTAATGCAGCACATGGTAAAAGGAGAGCACCTCATCTTCTTTGGTAGAAGAGATACGAAATGCTGGCAAAAGCGACTCGAATGCACGGCTCCGGGTGGGAATGAGCAGCTAGTTTGTTGCTATCATTATATGCATTGGAGCAAAAGTGCAGAAGCAAATGTCTGTTAGAAAAAGCTTTGTAGAGAAAATGTTCCATTGAAATGTACGTTCGCAAGAAATCGGTCGAGCCACATGGCATGACTATCCAAGAGATTTGATTTGAAGAATTTAAGCAGAAGCAGATTCCTGGTTGTTGAGGTAGGTTGTGCAGAGTTTGAGTCGGCGTAGCCGAGCCAGTTGACTTCTCTATTGTCTTCGTCGGATTTGGAGTATACACTGGGGGCTGAAGCAGATGCATAAGCCTTGTCTGCCCCCTGCATGCATTGGATCTGGTCATTTCCAGAGGATCTAAGATTTCTCGTCTAGATCACAGTGAAGGAAGGCTCCATCTCAACATCCATTTAACAAAATCTTTCTTGTTTGTCTTCCACGGGCTCCTCTCTCCCTAGGACACCACTCCTCTATGTGGTGGTGCTCTTTCTCTCTTTCTCTTTTCTTGTTCTTCTATCTCGGTTTTCAACGCAAAATGATAGAGAAATAATTTCGGGCCATCGACGCTTATCCAAGAAAGGAGAGAGATCCGATTTGATTTTATGTTTCTTTCTATCGAGCGACAACGAGAATCATCGAAGATGCGCCTCGTCGGAGAAGATGCAAGAGAAGATGCACACGATTCTGTCTTCCTTTTTTTTCTTTCTAAAGGAATGGTTTTGTTTTGTTGGGTGCCCTTAAAGTAGGTACCAACTGTGGTGGGTGCCATGATCCATGTTCTGACACTTTTGTTTTAGCCCCACCCTTTTTTGTCGGTTTTTCTTCTTCTTAATCTAGAGTAAGAAACCTCTTCGTATACGCGCTTAAAGGCAGAGTTAATGTCGATAATCTGTGAAATTAAGCCAAGCCTTACCTAAACCATAGTTTGGAAGCATGCAGCCCGAACCAGTGGTAATCGGAAAATGCATGTTAGGGTTCAGGATTTCTTTATATACGCTACCATACTGAAGTCCATACCTACCAGCCCCACACGATAAAGGGATTGAACAACCCCTTGCTTGTTTCCAAACTAACTATGCAGTCTCCAATGGGACCCTCTCGGGAGCTATCTCCATCTAACTAACTCAGGAAATTGTCAACCAAGAACATCTAGCTTTTGATGTTCGTGTGGCTGCTGGCTTGGTCCCCTCCGCGCCTTGCCTCTCTCTCTCTCTCTCTCACTCTCATTTCCTCCCCCTCGACTTCCAAGCTTTAAAATACGGACCCCATTTCGCAACTTTCAAAGTTGTCGGATCGAGCCAATTTATGGGTACACTTTTGTGTGCTACTACATCATCGTATACGCAAGCATTCGGTTACACGAGGCCATCGCTTCCAGATGTGTCGGCGGCATCCTCGCAAGATTCAGATTCAGACTATGCCAGAAAAGACAATGAACAAATGAAGGAGAGTTTTTCACGAAGGAATTTTCTCCATGCACAGAAGAGGGTAAAAGAATCCACAATGTTCTTTTTTACCTGAATCAAAAGAATCAGAAAAAGAAGCAAAAAACCATGGCTCCCTCGACCTAACCACAAGGCGCCCTAATTAAATTTGCAACAGCAAGTTTTATTGACGCAATGGACATGGAAATCTTGAATGAAAGGGCATAGAAAATCCTAGGGCAGTCGATGAATGAATGAATGAATGCACATTTCAGAATAGATGGGCATTAAACCAGCTGATTTAACCAGACTTGTCATTGGGCATGGCAGTCGAGGATTTCACTCGAAGCTCTGGGGTCTTTACAGGCCATCGATAGATCTCATCAATGCGACTGTAGACCGTAATTCAAGACTGTCAAAACAGCAGAGCAAAGCGTAACATTTGTCAATCAAACTCCGGACATGGAAGGAAAAAAGAAAAAACATAACAAAATGAAACCATCATTCATACGCAGCTCCAATGGCTGAATTTCCAAGAACTCCACATCAGTAGAATAATAGGAACGATCCACCAGAGGGTGCATTTTACTTAGAATCACGGTTTCTGCTCGAGATGGGCTTGAACGGATTGACAGAAAAATACTTTCAATTTTTGCAGGATACCAAGCCATGTACATTGACGGATTCGGAGAAAAACAGGAGGGCTATTTCAGCACCCAACTCTGGCGAGCGAGCGATTCGAGAGAGTTAAAGGAACAAAAAACACAAAAGAGAGGGAAAAAAAATTTACCAGGAGAAGCAGGCATTTTTCTTACAAAACTTTGGGCAGGTGGCGGATGAAAAAGAGAAAAAAGAATGGGGCAGCGGCTTGTATTTTGAAGTGCCCATCAAACTGATGGCAGGAGCATATACTACGCCCGCATTTCGACGGGCGGGAGGGAGGGAAAGGTTGGTTTGTTTAGGATGTGAGAAAGAGTTATTTTCTCTGGTTCTCAGAGCTGTTGTCCTTTTGTTTTGGCTTTTCCTGTTTTAAGCAGCTCCTTCCCTTGTTTTGAAAGAGCAGGGCGCGCTTATTACAGATGTGTTGGGGATGGATGGCTTTCTTTGTACAACACAAATGCTGAATCTTTTGTCTCTGCTTTTGCTTGGTCTCTAGCTAGAGTCTCTGGTATGGGGGGCCAGTGTATATTCATTCACTACAACTACCAGTACAACCGACGACTACGACGACTACTTCGCCACAAATGCATGATAGATATATCAGATTTATACAAAAAAAAAGGAAATCAGAAGAGGAGAATCAAAGGAGGGAGGGTAGACATTACAGGTAAAAAGAAAATGCTGGTAATACCCGGTGCGGCGCCTGCCATCGCTCGCTGGCAGCTTCTTCTTCTTCTTCTTCTTCTTGGCGGAGGTTCCCAGTAAGTAGCTTTTTCATGTCGGTTGGTTGGAGGAGGGAGGTATGCAGCTGCTAGCGATGAGAGCAATATATGGGGGGGGGCCGTCGGTCTCTCTCGCTCTCTCTCGCGCGCGCGCTCAGTAATCCCAGCTGTCGCTGCGGTTGCCAAACTCCCACTTCTTGAGCGTGAGGCCGGGGTAGAGCTCCGAGAACGTGCGGAGGCAGCGCTCGCGCTTGAGGTAGTGCAGGCCGGTGTCGCGGCTGATGGCGGAGCTCGAGAGCTTGGAGGTGTCGAGGGCCCACGCGGGGTGAATGTACTCGACGGTGCGCGAGTCGGAGGCGGCAGAGGCGTTGGCGAGCACGTAGTTGAGCAGGATGTCCTCGCAGTTGAAGAGCTCGTCGACGAGCGCGCGGCCGCGCTCGGCGGCGCCGCCCTCGGCCCAGTAGGCGGCAAACGCCGGGCGCCAGTCGACGAAGGCGGCGCCCGTGAGGATGGCGTTGTAGCCGCGCCGGGCGCGCGCGTAGCGCTCGTTGCGGTAGCGGAGCGGGCTCCCGTCGACGAGGCGCG